>JAYESA010000368.1:187500-226752 GCA_036927795.1 Iris macrosiphon
ACCCAGGTTGTCGTTTAGTGATACAAGTCGTATTTTATGCTCAAGACTGGAGTCTTCTGAATATGCTGCCTATTCTACATGGGCAGAAGTGAGTTTTTACGCTCAAGATAAAGACAAAATCAGATGCCACATCAAAAGCTGTTTCCTACACAGAGCTCGAGGCATATCTCTGTATTTAATGCACGAGATTTGGTTATATTCTTCAGATTTTGTCTTGACTGGGAAAGCTAAAACTGTGACTAATACGCTCACATCACCATCCTTGCATTTTTACGCCAATCAGGCTATTTTCAACTATAGGAGTAAGTCGTATGCTATCTCCTCGAAATACGCCAGCTCAGGCTATATTTGTAAAGGTACGTGATAAGGCTATTTAGCCCAAAATACACTCAAGACCTCACTCAAGACCTCAGTCGTGATGGATAGTTGGCTATTTTATGCTGGTTATCTATTATTCATGCACCATCAAGTTTTACACAGAGTTTGGCTTTTACGCCAACAAAATAGCTATTTGGTTTTTATGCCAATAAGACAGCTATTTGGTTTTTACGCCAACAAGACAACTATTTGGCTTTTATGCCAACAAGACAGCTATTTGGCTTTTACGCCAACAAGACAGCTATTTGGCTTTTACACCAACAAGACAGCTATTTGACTTTTATGCCACCAAGACAGCTATTTGGCTTTTACGCCAACAAGACAGCTATTTGGCTTTTACACCAACAAGACAGCTATTTAGCTTTTATGCCAACAAAACAGTTATTTGGCTTTTACGCCAACCATCTTTACGCAGGGGGGCAGTTACCTACGTGGCTTGCATGTTGTGATCTTCGAGAAGCAGTTATATGCGTTACCTTATAATGGGACACGTGTCATACGCAGATTTAGAAGGTCATTCGAACGTGGGTAGCAGTTATTATAACCGCCGCATAAAAGATGCAACTCTCTTCACAGTTTGGCTTCTACGCCAACTGGACAGTTATTGTAACTGATCTCTATAAATAGAGATCCCTGGTCACAGGGTATGAGGATCGATCAAGGATCAAGATATTATAGACAGAGAGTACAGACAGAGAGTATTGATTAACAACCTTGGCAACGAGAATTCAATCCCACTTACAACTTTTGAAGCCTCCTCTTCTTCTATAGCACTTCTTCATCATCGTGTGGTCCAAGGGACAAAGTGATCAACACAGATCAGACTTCTATAGTAATTATTCCCCAGAATCAATTTTATTATACTTAAAATCCTAGTATAGGATTAATTGTACTCTTTTTCTTGTTTGTAAGCAAAAGAAAGGTTTCGTATGAACCCTCTTCTTCTTTCAATTTGTTTATTCAAATACACTGCTAATAGATGCCAAATTCCAGAGGCTTCGACAAAGGACCGAGGCCGAAATACAGACAGGATTGTGCATACACGAGGACGAGACTTTAAGATGTGGAGATCGTCTCTATGTCCCGAATGGAGAACTTCGTCAAGAGCTGATGTTGGAGGCACACAGTTCAACATACTCTATTCATCCAGGAGGCACGAAGATGTACAAAGACCTGAGGCAGTACTATTGGTGGCATAGAATAAAGAGGGAGATAGCCCATTTTTGTGGCGAAGTGCCTGGTGTGTCAGCAAGTCAAGGCTGAGCATCAGAGGTCCGCAGGATTGCTTCAACCACTCCCAATACCTTAATGGAAATGGGAGCACATCACTATGGACTTTGTTATGGTCTTTCTGAGGAGTCCTAGTGGTCGTAATGCGGTATGGGTGATCGTAGATCGACTCACCAAGGTTGCTCACTTTTTACCCTTCAGAGTTAGGCAATCTACAGAGGTCTTAGCAGATATGTATATGAGAGAGATCGTGCGACTGCATGGAGTGCCGGTCAGTATAGTGTCTGACAGGGATACGAGGTTCACATCTTACTTTTCGCAGAGTATGCAAGAGAGTCTCGATACCCGCCTAAAGTTCAGCACATCGTATCATCCGCAGACAGATGGCCAGTCCGAGCGCACCATTCAGACACTGGAAGATATGTTGAGGGCATGCATGCTTGATTTTAGTGGATCATGGGAGGACCATTTATATTTGGTCGAGTTTTCCTACAACAATAGCTATCAAGCGAGCATTCAGATGGCTCCCTATGAAGTATTGTATGGTAGAAAGTGTCGTTCCCCAGTATGTTGGAGCGATGTGGGCGAGAGACAGATTCTAGGGCCAGAGTTGGTTGTTCGTACAGTAGAGAAGGTAAAGAAGATCCAAGGGCACCTGCGAGCAGCACAGGACAGACAAAAGTATTGGACAAACGTGCATCGACGACCCCTAGAGTTCCAAGTTGGAGATAATGTATTTCTAAAAATCTTGCCTAGCCGAGGGACTATCAGGTTTGGAGGCAGAGGAAATCTAAGTCCGAGGTACATCAGACTATTTGATGTGTTAGAACGCATCGGAGAGGTTGCTTACAAATTGTCACGACCCGCATCCAAAAAATCGGGCATGAGTCGTGGGTACGTCCAGCCTATGCCGCAGAATCGACGGTAGAATGCTGTAAAGGTTCGTTCTAGGTCAACAATCTATATATCTCACAAAACCTGTCAATATAACCTCTCCAAAAGGAGGGCAACCACACAATATATATATGACTCGATCACAATAACTAGGGGAAGAGTAAAAGCACGATAAGATATCAACAAAGAAACAGAACCAAAGATAGCAAGTACAATATCCAAAATAAATAGTCCAAGTCTAAAGTCTACAACATCACAGAAACAATAAAATAATAAATACAGTCATCCAGAATAGCAACTGGAAACAACCCAGGAAAACCCACCTAGCTAACTAGGGTGCTAACGGCGTCTCCTCGACGGACTCCTCCTCAATCTCCGGGTCACAACACTCCTCGACGCCCGGCCCGTAGAATATCGGGCAAAAATTCTCAGGATCCTCTGGAAAAAATATGCCTAGTCAGACTGGAGCAAAGTACATAACTCTGAAAGCAACTCCAAATATATGGTAAGGTTTATATGACTAGCAATAGAAAAGTATACAAGATGCACAGGAAAATAAATACATGGTGGAGCAGATAAAGTAGCTGCTGTAAAATCCCTTCCTAGAAAAATCGTATATACCTTTCTTTTTATTAATTATTAAATTAAATTGTAGTAATTAGGTCCAAATAGGAGAAATAGATTTTTAATAATTTTTATGTTAGGTGTTCGGGCACTTAAAGGACTTGTGGGACCATCAAGAATTTTTCGGAATTTATTCCATGTAGGAGACCCCTTGAGCAGTTGCTAGCCTAACGATGTGCAATACCCTATTATTATAAATTTTCTTATGTGTGAATATATATATATATATATATATATATATATATATATATATATATATATATATATATATATATATATATATATATATATATATATATATACAAATATATATGTATATATATATTTAAGAAAGAAAGCAAAAGTATTAATAGAAAATTAACTAATATAATAATAATATTAATACTAATAATCTACTAATCTACTTTGTTTCCTTAGCAACTTAGCAATTGGCCGGAACCCCTTCAGCAACTATATTTCAGACAACTCTTTAAGCAAATAACTTGCTGAACCCTTCCGCCCCTTATGAGCCCTTAACCCTTCACTTCAGCCTATGTAATCCAGCGGATAGTCACCCGCGGACCGCTCCATATCTCTCTCTCTCTCTTAATATATAATATATATATATATCTATAGTTAGCTCTCCAAAAACCCTAACCTAGAAACTCCAGACTTCCTCTTCCCATCTAGAGCCGTCACCGCAGCCAGAGAAGCCTCCCCAAGCCATCCAACCATCCCGTCGACGCCGACATCGCGAACTGCAGTCTCCCACTCGAGGCACCTTCGCTCCGGCATGATTTTCCGTCGACCTCGCTCGACCAAACGCCGTTCCGTTTCATAGGTATGATCTTCCCTAATCCTCTCCAATACTTGTTTTTATAGTCAACCTCGGATAACGCGTGCCCCTAGGTGCAAAACAGCGCCCAAGTCAGCGCGAGCAGACAGAATTCTGCAATCGCAGAATTCCAGAATGACCACCCATATTGCTGAGTTCGTATCTCCCACCACAGAGATCCAAATTCGGTGATTCTTTTTGATACCTGTAGATTACATGACCTAGTTTATTTTCTGTATAATAACTTTGTGCTATTAGTTGCTGTGGACAAAATTGTATTCGTCACAAAACTGCGCGCACCCACTTTTTTCGGTTTTCTAAAAGTTGGAGATCGGAGCGGGGCCCCGCCAAACGGGACCGCCCCGCCGTGTGCCAAGTGTACCGAATGGTGCACGCAGAATAATCGGACACGTGAAAATTCGTGGAGACTGATTTGGACGCGTGTGCGCGCCGGAATCAGGCCGTATCCGCGAACACATTCCGTGTCGCCACTTTTATGGAACTCGCGCGTATTTTGTGCACGTTTGTCAGATTTCGACGAAACTTGCGCCACTGGACTCGTGGTAACACGCTGGTCCTGTGACCCAAGTTTCACACATTTCTGAGACGGTTGACCAGATCGCCAATTGGCGGGCCCATAGTTGACTTTTGGACCAAATTATGTTCGGCTCATTGGAATCCAAATTTGGACATACCGTTGGGATCGTATTGACATTTAGATTTGTTTGACCCATAGTTTGTCCCATTTAGAGACTGTTACCCTCGGCACGCTTTTCGGTGCGAAGTGGGCCACACATGGAATTCGCTTTGGCCCGGAAATGACCTTTTTGCCCCTGTGTCCAAATTGGACGTAAGGACAAACATTTCTAGCTATTTGACGTCTTCTGAGACTGTTGGTGATGTTTATTACAGCTTTTGGAGTAGTACCTACCGGATCCACCGATACAAGGACGACAGTTGATATTCAAACATCAGGCAAGTGTACCTTGCCAAACTCTGCAGTATTGTTATATATTTTCCTTGCTTCATTATATTGTTGTGCATGCTCAACCTAGGACCGTATGATGTACCTAGCGTCCGATTATCAGTCGGGTGCCAACACTGTACGCAGTGTTGGGTACTGTCATCTAGAGATGGACATACGTGACACTTTATATTCTCGTACTTGTCTTACCAAGTACACTTTGACCCAGGACACAGGACACTGATCATGAGACAGGATCTTCCCGAGATATTCGTGGTGATTCTGTATAGGATACAGGACTTGACCTAGATTCTATATTCTATATACAGTACGACTTGTGCATTAGATATGACTCCGCTGACATGGACGTGAGACGTTATGTCCATGATTTGCGTGGTTACATGGGGTGGGGAGAGACACACAGGCTACAGGCTGATTACATATATAAAACATAGTAAACACATAGTAAAATACATAGTTATTGCTGCTACCGGCTCCCAGACACAGAGCTTGTAGTGGTCTCAGCCTGAGTATTCGTGCTGCTCTCATCTTGCATATCACTTAGCTGGTTACTTAGTATTCCCTTATTGTTCCATCTATTGCTGGAGAGACCCACAGGCTACAGGTTGATTATGTTATGCCGGCTACTCAGTCTTCCGCTGAGCTAGACCAACTCTTGACACCACTGCTACCGGCTCTCCTACACAGAGCTTGTAGTTGTTCAACCTGAGTACTGTTGATTTTCTCTCTTGTATATATACAGATGTTTACATACTTACCCTGCTATTCCATTATGCACTGCACTGCTTATATTTGGCTTGTATATTTTCTGTACCTTGCTATGTCCCCTGAGGACCTGGATCCGGATTTTGTCCCCAGATATTGCAGACGAGGTTTATCCCGAGGTATACGGGACCGCAGCAGGAGGAACCGATCCAGGAGCTGTACCGCCATCTGAGGGCGAGGTGTTAGCTGAAGACTTCTCTTGAGCTTCCATGTTCATGCTCAGCTTTTATTATTTATTTCAGTCTTTTATATTCTGGTCTGTTGAACCATTGTACTAGACATTTATCGGGTTGTTCCCCGAAGTACTTTGTTGAGACTAGCTGATGATTTACATTCCTTTTTATTCTGTGGATCATATTTTATATCTTGTGTGGATGAGATTAGTTGTACCATGATTGTCGTAGACTTGTTTTACAGCTTAAGTATGCCCTGATGGATCCATTATATTGGGTTGGTCCATCGGTGCGTACTGCTGGCCATTGCCACGTGTCTAGTCCCAAGGTACTTTGGGACTGGGGCGTGACATGATTTTTGTGGTGGCCCATGCAGGTCTACGACTAAATTATTCAGTTTCAACTTAGGGACTGAACCAGCCTGCCCTAAGGATAGGATAAGTTCTAGGTTCTCATCCATTATTTAAACCCTTATTGAACTCTATATCGAACTCGAAACTGTAATTGATTTGCATCCTGTATTGATTCCTCTGAGCGTTCTTATAGTTTATCTTTTAAATTCAGAGCAATGGATCCCAGGAATGGAGACGAGACTCCTTTGGAGACACCACACGACGCTGTGGTTACTTATGGAGACGGAGTGACTCCTGGGAGTAGAGGACAAGCATCACAGAACGATCAAATCGGACAGCCTAATCCAAGGTTCCGGAGAGATGACATCCCACCTCCACCACAGTTCACTCCACAGATGCCAGCTTTCCCGCCAGGACAAGCTATGGACGGGCAACAGATATTCCAGATGATGTATGCTATGATGCAAGCACAGCAACAGATTCAGCAAGAGGCCCATCGGCAGGAGGCCGATTATCTGAGAACCAGTCTGGTATCCGCATTGGAGCAGGCAAATCCACCAGCGAGGAGAACGACGACGGGATCTATCACCGACTTCCGTCAGCTCAAGCCTCGTACATTTTCTGGTAAAGAGGGACCAACAGAAGTTCATGAATGGCTCACAAACATTCAGCATCAGTTGGAAGCCGCTGAACTTCCTAGAGAGAAGTGGATGACTGCAGTCAGAATGCAGTTAACCGAGAACGCACATCACTGGTGGTTAGCAGAGGAGATGAGGCTCGGGCAGGACCGAGTCACCTGGGAAGAGTTCTCTAGACTCTTCAGAGAGATGTATATTCCCGCAGTAGCGAGGGCAGAGCTCAGAGATAAGTTCCACCGCCTTATCCAAGGCAACATGACAGTGGAAGAGTACAATGCGGAATTTATTCGCCTGAGCCGCTTTGCCCCGACATTGATTTCGACGGAGGAAGAAAAAGCAGAGAAGTTCTTCGACGGACTAAACTTGAAGCTACAGAAACTAATTGGATCCGTTGCACCTACATCCTACTCAGACGTCCTTGCAGCAGCCCGACGCGTGGAACGCGTCACCAGGAGAGAGACCAGTCTGAAACGGTCTTCCACATCAGCCAAAGTATCGCAAGAAGAAGCTGCAAAGAGGCCTCACCTACACCAGCCACCCAGAGCCTCTCCGCAGATACTACCTACATGTCAGTACTGTGGCAGGGCAGGCCATATTGAGAAGGACTGCAGACGCAAGTTAGGATTATGCTTGATTTGCGGAACCAACCAACACTTAGCCAAGGATTGTCCTCATCATCGAGAGAGAGCACCAATATTAAACCGACAAGCTCTCCCAGCGCCAGGAGGATATCAACCAAGGCCACCCTTGGCTCCACAGGCAGCACTCTTCCAGCAAGCCCAACAGCAACAGCAGAGGAATCCACCGCAAGGACGCGGACAAGCTTTTGCTATGACTTTGGAGGACGCACAGATTCATGGAATAGCTAATGCGCGTAAGTTTTTATAGTTTTCTGCTTTTAGAATTGCTTAGTTTTTGTATGTCCGTTGTGCGTGAGTTGCATAACCGACATACACATGAATACTGTTTGGCTTTGATCACATAACCAACTCCTACTCTCCTTCCCCACTAATACTCTTGGATCCAACCACGACACGCTACGTACATGATAAATAACTCGCGCACATGAAGGCGAGAGCACACGAAGCACATGATATCACATGAGAATTAATACCCAAAGCACATGATAAAATACACGTGATAGAGTACCCGCTGAACATGGTAAGAGGGATAACATCTCATGACGGGATCCACTAGTACCAGCTCGTGTAACAATGTATCAGAATCAAGTATTACAGTTCTAGAACAGGTGATATAAACGCTATCATGAAATGAAAACAATAAAAGGTAGGTACTCGCCTGACGTCTTGAGCAACTGATGAGGATCGAGATCCGGACTGGCGTCGCAAGAACCTATTATAAAAAGCAAGATTAAATGGGGTTCTAAAGAGTTAAACTGATATAAAATAACTAAAAACAAGGTTCTAGGGTTATTCTAGGTCGAACGGGTCAAACCGGTAAAATTTTGGTCAAAAAGTAAACCCAGTTTCCAAAAAGTCAACTCAGGGTCAAAACTAAGTCAAATATTGACTTTTACGGTCAACGGGGATAATTATGGTCAATGCTAGGTCAAACTAGGGTGCCCCTAAAATTCTAGATCAAAACTAGCTCATTAAACTAGTAAACCTTCAAACTCGCCTCCTCGAGATACCGGGATACCCTCGGTATCCAATATCTCAACCTAGGCTACGCATCCCGCCTATATCCGCTAAAACCTATGCCAGCATGCGTAAATATATATACCAATACATATAAAAGCAATTCTAAACCTATTCCTAGGCAATTGCTCAAAAACCCCGCTCCGATACTCAATACCTTGGGTATCTCAAGGTATTGAGATACCTTGATATCTCAAGGTATTGAGATATCCCTCTAATCCCTCACTAACTATCCCTCTAGCTAACTATCTATGAATATAGATATACACCTAGGTAATAATCTAGGCTAGAATATATATATCTAACATATATATACATATATATATACACCTACATATCTATATGTATATATATATCCACAAATACACATATACACATAACCCTTACCTACACACACACATATATATATATATATATATATATATAACTATCTAACTAGTATCTATCTATCTATCTATCTATCTATCTATCTATCTATCTATCTAAACATATATATCTAGATCTCTCCCTCCCTCTCACTACTGCGCTACTGCCTGCCTCGCCACGCTGCACGCAAATACTGCTGCTGCCGCGGCACTGCGTCGCCTGCAGCTGCTGCTACTGCTCGTTCTGCTGTTACTGCTGCGATGCTGCCGTGGCGCACTGTCGCTGCTGCCGCGGAGCTGCACGCGCCTGCAGCTGCTGCTGTGCTGCTATTCCCTGCTCATGGCTGTTGCTGCTTTCATCCCTCTCGCTACTGCAAGCGCTCTGCTATCCCCCCCCCCTCGACACACCACGCACACACAGACACAAACACACATATATAAATATATATACACACGAACATATATATATATATATATATATATATATATATATATATATATATATATATATATATATATATATATATATATACACAACCATATATATATATATATATATATATACACACACTTACACACTTATACACAAATATATATATAGGTACACACACTTACACATACACACTCATACAAACACGCAAGCACACACACACTTATAGATATATATATATATATATATATACACAAGCATATATACATATATATATATATATATATATATACACACAACCAAATATATATATATATATATATATACACACACTTATATATATATAGACACATATACACTTATACACATATACTTATATATACGTACACAAACACATATATATAAATACACACACTCATATAGATATACAAACACATATATATATATATACATATATAGAGACACACATACATACATACATATATATATATATATATAGACACAAACACAACACACAACACAACACACCCAACACCCCACCAACACGCGCACAACCACCCCTACGCACACAAATACATATATATATGTATATAAAGTACAATTCGAGAACTCTAGCACATACTCTCCGAAGCTAACCCAACGCACGTACAAGCCCGAAACCAAGAAACCAAGTCGAAATGGTCATTCGGTCATTTCGACAAACACGTGGTGTACGGTTCGCAAAACCTCCTGAAACGCACACCAAACCTACTCGGAATCGGCCCAAAATTTATCCACGGATTCTAAACGATGTCTAGATTCTAAAAAAATAATAATTCATCGATTCTAGGTTCGTGATAAAAATGCGCACGCACATAGAACCTACGACGACAAAAACCCCCAAAATGCCCGAAACGCCCATTTTTCTGCGACACGACCTCACGTGTCCGAACGAAGACACGTACTAACCCTCAAGACACCCAAGCAAGTCTACCTAGGTCCGTCTAACCTAGAGCAATACCAAAAATTGGGCCAATCTCGGATTTCACCCAAAATTGACACAAAACCTAATGTCAAAGTCTTCAAACACAACCAAACTTGCTCTAACTTCCTCCCATGGGTAGCCTTAGGATCTAGAAAGGTTCTAAACTACTAATTACACTATATAAGAGCAATCACTAAGGCGAAAGTTAGGGTTTACCTCTTGGGAGTTTGAATTCCAAGGCCAAAGTCTCCAAAACCCTTGAAATCACCACCCTAAAGCCTCCAAGCCTACAAATCAAGCCTCAACACTAAGTCTAGGCTCTACACACCTAGGTTAGAGAAAAGTGTAGGGTTAGGGTTCACAAATGAAAGAAATAGAAGAAGAAAGAGAAGAAAAGACTTACTTGCAATAAAAGTGGGAAGAAGAAAATAGTGGAGAGGAGTGGAGAAGAAGAAGAAGAAGAAGAAGAAGAAGAAGAAGAAGAAATGAAGAAGGGGGGCTGCAATTCTGGTCTGGGAAGAGGGGGGCCGGCCAAGTGTATTAGAGTATGGTTTACATGAGTCAAATGACTAAAAAGCCCTCTCCTTAAGTCATGCTAATTAGAATTTGGATTTGGGTTCCAAAAGTACTCAAATTAACTCCTAATCACTCCAACTAACTTATTAAAAATATAATAATAATTCTAAACCCAAAAATAAGTCTCACAAGGGTGTTGGTTGGGTCGGACATGGGTCCACTAGGGTCTGACATGGGTCCAGACTAGCCAAAATCCTAAAACAACCAATAAAAAAATAATACAACCATCAATTAAATATAAATATAATTAATTATAAATAATACACAATTTACCAAATAAAAATAAAAAATAACCCTATTTTCTAGAATCGGGTAGTGACACAAATTAGCCTTGCCACAGACTTTAGAAGGAGTGCATGACGTCTTCCATGTATCTCAACTAAGGAGGTACATGCCAGATCCGAGTTATGTGCTTGACCACTCGGAGATCACTGTCGGGCTGAGTTTGTCATACCAGGAGGAGCCTGTAGAGATTCTGGACAAAAGCGAGAAGGTTTTGCGAGGTCAGACTATCCCTCTAGTTCGTATTGCATGGAGGCATCATGCACCATGCGAGTCGACCTGGGAACGAGAGGGTGATATTCGACAATGTTTCCTCCATCTATTCGAAGGCCTAGGTATGTAGTAGCATTTTAATTCAGCCAATAATATTTACCATATGTCTGTTTTAATTTCGAGGACAAAATGCTCTAAGGAGGGTAGATTGTAAACTCCCTCGACCAAATTTAGGTTCACTTAGTTTAGATAGAGAGATTAGGGTTAATTTAGAGCCAATTAGAATTTAATTACAGTATTTTATATTTGTTGTGCAATATTTATATTATTTAGTGCACCTTACCATTGCCTCGATATTTAGAGCACTACACTGCTATTACCTTCAAACAATTTCATACACTTTTCTTAGACATGCCAGCCTTCTATTCTGACCCTTGTGTAACTCACAAATACTCTATCTTGTGCTTCATTTTAGTCGCACAAAGATTATTACAAATTTTCGTGCTTAAATTTAATTAATTCCAACTCTGCATTCTTTGTCCGTTCCAATCGAAATTAGAGAAACAACATCAATCCGCTTTGTCCAAACCAAATTATGACATTATTCTATTTTAAGTATATTACGTCCATGACGCTTGCGTGCTACCAAATTTTAACCCTGTATATTTTCAATTAATTAAAGAACACCTTGCGCATTAATTTTAATTAAATTAATATGATGACCCAACCTCACCGAAAACTAGACCCAACTCCTATCCAAACCCACACTCACACCCTCAAGACTCTTACTAAATACCATACACTATTTTAGTACGTTACATCACACCAAAAATAAGGTATTTTTCTCCTCCAATGCAAGAATTTTCGTATTTGTGCAATTTTCTAATTTTTAAGGGCTTATGTGGAACTTATAGATCACCAAGGACTTTTGTGAAAATAGGAGGGTGAGGTGTCCACCTCCCATTGGAGGAAACAAATAAAGAATTCTCCACCCTCCATTTCATTTTAGGCCTATATTCAATGCATGTACATGCATTAAATGTAGCCTACAACCCCTTTCAAGTGTTCACACCTAATCCCTAACCCCCCCTCCTATAAATACCTCACCCCTCCTCCTCCCTCAGCTCACCACAGCCACCTCCACCTCCGGCCACCCCTGACCTAACTCCCCCTCCGACCTCCCTCCTCTCAGGCACCCCCTGACGCCACCACCCGCCGCTGCTCCGTCACCAGCAGCCACCCACACCACCATCACCAACATCACCCGCACCACCACCCTCTCTCACCCTGACCCCCCCCCCACCGTAACAACCACCACCACAGAGCACCACCACCGCCTGGACCACCGCCCTCACCCTCTCCTCCACCGACCTCGCCACCGCCACCACCCCTTGGCCGCCTCTGTCCACCGCCACCAACAGCAACACCGACAGCACCACCATCACCGACATCATCTTCACCACCTCCCATCATCACCTCCGACTCCCCTTCGCTCACCCCCGCCGCCTCAGCCACCCTCGGCCACCGCCACCGTCACCCCCGACCACCCACGACTCTTCCCCCACCGACGACCACCCTCGGCCACCGCCAGCTGCTGCAACTGCTGCTGCTGCTGTTGTGCATGACCCCCCCCCCCCCCCCCCGCCGGAGCTCCGCCTTCCTCCGCCGGCGACGACCTCGTCCGGACACACCCCCCGGACACAACACAGGTACACCCTCCCCCATAAATATACGTATACGTATATATATGTATATGTATATGTATATGTATATAAATATATTATATATGTATAGTATATATATATATATGTATATTATAAATAAATATAAATTATGTATAGTATATATATATATATATATATATATATATATATATATATATATATATATATATATATATATATATATATATATATATATATATATATATATATATATATAGTATTTACATATAAATATAAATATAAATATAAATATAAATATATTATATGTATATGTATATATTATATGTATATATATATAATATATGTATTATTTATATAAGTATATTTATATGTATTATGTATATATATATATAATATATGTATTATATTATATATATATATATATATATATATATATATATATATATATATATATATATATATATATATATATATATATATATATATATATATATATATATATATATATATATATATATATATATATATTATGTATATACTATTTATATGTATATGTATACTATGTATATAAATATATATAAATATATATGTATATTATTTATATATATATATATTAAGTATTATATATATATATATATATATATATATATATATATATATATATATATATATATATATATATATATATATATATATATATATATATATATATATATATATATATATATATATATATATATATATATATTAAGTATATAATATATATGTATTATTATGTATTATTATATGTATATATTATATGTATCATGTATATATATAATATATATGTATTGTATATAAATATTATTATGTATTATTATATGTATATATGTATATTATATGTATATATGTATATTATATGTATTATGTATATATATATATATATATATATATATATATATATATATATATATATATATATATATATATATATATATAAAAGATATGTATTATATATATATATATATATATATACTAATTTTATATATATATATATATATATATATATATATATATATATATATATATATATATATATATATTAATTATATAATATATATGTATTATATATAAATATTATTATGTATTATTATATGTATATATTTATATTATATGTATTATATATATATATAAGATATGTATTATATATAAATATTATTAAGTATATGTATATTATGTATATATATATATATATATATATATATATATATATATATATATATATATATATATATATATATATATATATTAAAGTTTATATATATTATGTATATATATATGTATATATAAAAGTATTAAAATATATACCTATATATAAATATTATATATATGCATATGAGTATATAAGTATGATATTCATATATATAGTATATATATGTATATTATGTATATGTATATGTCTATATATTATATGTATATACTATATGTATATGTAATTACTATATGTCGTTACTATATATATGTATATACATACATACATATTTAAATATTAATTATGTATATGTTTACCTTTTTTTATAAGGAACGACACGTGTACGTTCTAGCTACGTGCACACGTAATCCAGCTAAATGGACAGTCGTGACCCTGTATCAGTTCGTTATTGCAACATAGTGTGTCATGATCATACTATTGTAGTGACTGATGATGGTTATTATATTATATATATAGGATCGCTGGACCGTACAAGTGAGACTTCAGGAGCAGGTTATTGGCACTCACAGCTCGAGGACGTAGGCAAGTATACCTTGCCTGATTTTACTGTTTAATTTAAATTATAAACTGTTGTATGATATTCTGTTGCAATATACATATAACTGTGCACGTCCGAGATTGACTCGGGTGCAGTCGACGAATACGTCGATATATAGTGTAACTGACTTAGACACTAGCAGACTCACCTACCATTGCGAAGGTATTCTGGTATCTTTCTAGACCTTGACACTTGTACACGCATCACGATTGTAACTCATGTTGGGATGCGGGTTCGCATACTCGACTAGCTACCGGTGCGTGTGACATGCATCACGGTTTAGCACGTAATCAGGACTATCTAGTTAGTTGTGACTTGGCATATAGTTACGTGGTATACACGTCGTATATTCGACTTGTATATCCGTATTGGATGGAGAAGACAACTAGTAGGCGTATGGGATACATATATTAGACTCTGTAGTATCCAGAGGAGCCACGAATCCAATGGCTTCCTTTATTCAGATACCGCATTCTTCGGAGCGATACGGACGTATATATATTTGTAGATACCTCATTCTTTGAAATGATGGACGTTACATGTACAGATACTATGCTCTTCGGAGAGTGGACGTTATGCCTACGCCTACTCATACGTACCAAGGTTGTCTTCACATTGCATTCACTTAGATGGTTAGCATTTATTTTATTCAGTATTTATATATGGCATGCATTTTTGTATCTTGTAACGTCCCTCTGAGGACCTGATTCCCTTCCAGATTTGGACGAGACGTACTATCCTACGATATACGGACCCGGGCAGGAGATGAGGTACGCATCCGAGGAGGAGCTAGAGGTGCAGCCATCAGAGTTTTCCTGATCTTTGGTAGACCTACCATCTAAAGCTGGAGCCTCTTTATCTAGATAGTCGATGCTCTAGTCATACTATATTTCAGTACTCTTATTTTATCTTTTATAGTGGGTTTGTTCCCACCAGATATATCTGGGTTGTACTATGACTTTTCAGACTCTACATTTATTATCCAGCATTATTTCAGTAATTCTTGTTATATTGTGGATGAGATTAGACATTGTCTATTAGACTTGTTAGTATTTTAGGACAGCGTAGCACGTCTCTTTGGATCCATTAAATTGGATAATCCCTCAAAGACGTGTCAGCTGGCCAATGCCACGTGGCCTGGTTCCATATACTTTGGGACTGGGGCGTGACAGGCATTATGCTGTTTTACTTTGGCATGTTGTTTCTTGTATCTTGTTACGTCCCTCTGAGGACTTGGTCCCTTGCCAGTTTTGTAGCATAGACCATTATGGAGCTTGCCTGGAGTTGCTGATATGTGTTGCTTTGTCTTGCAGGCATTGGTGCCAGGTACTTATATCAGTTCTTCCGAAGTTATGGTTATTTATTCAGATTGTTTATTCATCTGCTGATGTAGCCTAGTTTTATAGACTCATATTCCTTTCTCGAGTCTATTCGAGCTTATGTGTTACTAGGCGGCCAACTTTAGCATATGTAGTTCATTCTTGATATTTGTTCTTTATGTGGATTGAGACATAGATATTTTTTCAGTATTCTTAGATAGTTACCCTTATTATACAGCTTATACGTATTCGAGTCAGACCAGAGTCTGGTCGAATGCGTAGTTGACATGTTACGCATTTCTAGTCCTACATTTTTTGGGACTAGGACGTTACACCATCTTAGCCGAAAAAGTCAACAAGCTTGAAGGAATCCAACTTTACCTCCAATCCATGTCGGACAGAGAGTTGGTAGAGAAGGAGAAAAATCTCAAAGAGGAGATCGACAAACTCTAATACATCGAAGAAGTTCAATTAAGACAATGACCAAAATGTGATTGGCTTAAACACAATGATAAGTGCCCCAAATTCTTCTACGGAGTCATCCGAATGAGGCACCATCGAAACAATATTACACAACTGATAAACAATAATGACGACGAGATCGTGGCGCCCCAAGTGATCCAAGCCGAGGCGGTTAGTTACTTCACCAACCTTTATAATCAAAAAAACTACCTCTCATCTTTTTCTCTAGTCACCTGTAAACGGCTAATCACCAATGAAGGAAATGAAATGCTTCAGAAGCCAGTCACCGCAGAGGAAGTTGAAGACATCGTGCTCTCTTCTGATGCCATCAAGTCCACAGGCCCCGACGGCTTTACAACAAAGTTTTTTAAGATCCACTGGAAGGAGCTAAAGTCCCTCGTCACCGAAGTTGTTAGAGATTTTCTTCGCACAGGCAAGCTCCTCCGTCAACTCAATCATACGTTCATCACCCTTATCCTGAAGATTGAAGGCACGACCTCCTTGAATGAATTTAGGCTGATTGCCTACTGCAACTTCATGTATAAAGTGATCGCCAAACTTTTATATCGACAAATGAGCAACCTCCTCCCAGTCTTATCTCTCCAAATCAGTCTGCTTTCATCGTCGGGAGGAACATATCCGAAAATAGCCCACTCGCCCATGAATTGGTCAGGGAGTTTAACAAGGTTGGTAGCAATAAGTCTCGTGTGAAGCTCGATCTCAGAAAAGCCTACGATACTGTCAACCGACGTTTTCTCATTCATCGGTTAGAAGCTATAGGATTCTCTTCCTGGTAGACAAGCGGGATATATGAATGCATCTCCATCCCGTCTTTCTCCATCCTCATCAAGGGGCAATCGGTTGGCTTCTTTCATAGCAGTAGAGGTCTTCGACAAGGTGATCCCCTCTCCTCATATATTTTTACCATCGTCATAGAGTATTTCACTTGTTTGATGGATACCGCCATCCATCATTGTTTAATTGACCCTATTTTTAGGTTCATTGATCCCCTAGAGTCCCACCTAATCTATGTTGACGTCCTCCTAGTATTCCTTAGACTTCCTCCAAGAGCATCACTAATCTACTGAAATTCCTGGCTGACTTTGGAAGTGTATCTGGTCTTGAGATCAATAGGGATAAAAGTTTAGCCTTCTACAACAGAACATACTCATCCAAAGATAACTGGTAGTAGCTGCTGCAAATCGAAGAAGGAGTGCTTCCAGTTCGGTACCTAGGTACCCCCCTCGGTATCTCCTACGCCAGGTTCTCCAACTGCTCCAGCCTTCTGCAGAGTATCCAAAGCAGACTCGAAGGATGGCAGGCCTAACTACTCTCGTTCGGAGGCCGAATCGAGTTGATCAAAACCGTGATCAACGCAGTTATCTTGTTCTGGTTCCAAACGATTCTTCACCCTGTGAAATATATCAACAAAATTGAAACAATGTGCACGAACTTCGTTTGGAGAGGAGGAGTCCAAACAATCGCCTGGCAAACACTCTGCAGACCTAGAGAAGAAGGTGGGATCGGACTTCGCTCTCTGTCAACGCTTAGAGAACTAGCAGCCCTTAAGCTAGCTTGGAGGTACGTTGAAGGGGATTCTCTTTGGACACGCTGGTTCCAGAATCGGTATGTTGGAAATAATAATTTTTGGATTTTAACTCCTGATAACAATTACTCGGTGGTTTTTAAAACTATTCTACGACAGCGAGACAAGATTAAACCTTGTATCCATCGAGTGATCAACAGTGGAGGTAACACCGACCTATGCATAGACCCATGGATCGATCACAAAAGTGCTTTGGACATCCTAGGGGACAGAGTCCTTGCGATGGCGGGTCGGTACAACAAGGTGAGTAAGTTAATCAATGACAGACAGTGGAACCTCCAAGCCAAAAAAATAGGGAGTCTTCTGGCGTCCCATATCCAGAACCATCTTATCGATCATATGCAAAAGCTCGACTATTAGGTCTGGGATAGCAATTCGACAGATAAGTTCACGAGATCATAAAAGTTCCACGTGTGCAAATATTTTGGTTCATCCAGCGAAAATGTTTGGGGGCATGCATCACAAAAAGTACGATAAGGACAATTGAGAGATTCCATGACGTTGTCAAATAGCCCCTTCCAAGAGGGGTCAAACCAGAAAGAAAGATACTAGTTATCCCTTAAGAGATGCCTAAAGGAAACAAAACCAAAACAACTTAAGGACAATAGCCTGTGAAAAGCGAGATTCAAGAACTTCACTCATTTTCTCTTTCATGGGTCTTCGTCTCCGGCGCCCTTGGGATCTATCTATCCCTCAGCTACGGGTAAGGTTTCCTTCCCCTTATCTCTACTCACTGTAGCGAAAGGTCAGGACATGCCTGTCCTGCGTCTCGCTCTCTTGATTAGCCGCTCGCTCGAAAGTTGCTAAAATGCAACGACTGGTATGAGATTGATGACCGAGCGGGAGTTTCCGACTTACGAGCGTAGTGAGGGCTTACAGTGCCTAATCTCGAGATTCAAGCGATTATTATTAGGATAGGTGAATTCTTTTGGATCCATCCCCCGAATTGAGGTGGCCCTGTCTTTCATGCACTTTCTTAGAGATAAGGTGATAAGTAAGAAGGTTGTGACTCCTTATGTGAAGTATGAAGAGCAGCTTGGATCTGATGCAACAAAAGCAGTTCCTTCTCCAGATACGGGAGCTTTCTCCGGATTCAGTTGATGATTCTCTTTCAGTGTAATCTTTGTTTGAAAGACCTTTCCGTTGTCAATTAGTCGTTTCCCACCTCCACTCTAATAAGCTTTCCTGTCCTAAGCGTCTAGTACTGCATTCATTTATTTCTCTTCCCTATCCCGTGAATTGGGACTGACGGTGGACTAGCCGAGCATTTCTACTCTTCCTGGACTACCTTTCTACCAAGGTTCATAGGTAGGGCGTAGCCATTCGCCTTCACGAAGAGGATAGTGCTTTCAGAAGGGTTTCTCAATCGTGCCCAGAAGCTTATAACCATGGAAGCGTAAGAGTGCATCCTTTTTTTATTCATACTACGGTACGGTTCAGTGGACGGGATTGGATACCCCCATCAGATCGAAGTTCCATTTTAGTGCGTCCCTAAAAGGAGAGCAGTTTCTAGGTGGGTCGCTTCACAAAAGCAGTTACGAATCTGAACTTTCCCGCAATGATCGTTTTGTTTTCAAAACGGATAAAAGACGATTTCTATTGATTGACCTCCTTCTAGTAATGGATACCCTCTCTCTCATCTATAACCCTTGTAGCACTCTTTCTTGGTTCAGCCAATGATCCTATACCGACGTCAACCTCACTAAGTAAGTTTTGGCTTAGAGTTGGTAGGGGTAAGCATACCAACCTATCCGATGAAAGATGAGGGAATCAAGCTATCGAGAGATAGTTGCTTGGCAGCCCGAAAGGTCTTTCGATAAGCTTAGTAGAGGGAGGTAGATCGATTAGCCGTGAAGGGGCCCCTTGCCCACTCCCCTTCCCCCATTTTTGGGGGCCTTTGATACGCAAAAATAGAGCAGGTGAGCCGCCCACAAAATATTTTAATGATCGGGTAAAGAGCGAGCTTCTTATATGATAGGATCCGACGCATCCAACAAAGCGAAGCTGCATCCCATTCTTTTCGGCAACATCCTTCCGCATTGGCGGCGAGTGGAGTGCCACAATCCCATTCATCATTTGGGGTCTAGTGCACTCCTTCAGCATGCTTTATTCCTTATGGTGAAGCACGAGTCTAACTCGCTGGACCGTAGAAGGAGAAATCCCTACGTCTAATCACCGAGCTCCGCTTGGACCGGTTTGGGGACTGATTGGTTCCTCTTAGGTGGATTGGTCCCTGCAACGCTATCTGCTCAATATACTTTTTCCAATGTCCAATCGATTCCTAGAAAACATCCTCTAGAGCAAGGATCTCCTTCAGTGAGTAGGGCGTAAGCCGCACTAAAATATCTTTCATGCTTCATCCAATCCTAGCCGGGGCAAGACCACATTAATTCCTTTTTGCGACGGGCCTTGTTGTGTTAATTGAATCTTTCATTGAGAAATCTATGTGACAAGGTGAGACTAAACTCCTGGCCTTGGCTTGAATTGGGCGGTGTGTCACGCCCCAGTCCCAAAAATATATAGGACTAGGACACGTAAGCATGCCAGCCGCATGGATATGGCAACTCCAATATATGGAAACCAAATCCATACGTACGCTGTAATATGAATATCAAATCCACAAGTGGTATAAAATGTAATACAAGTTATAGGATAAAATCTAAATCTCATCCACCAAAATCATATAGAAATAAATAACCAGTATCTATGAAACTAGATCTCAATAAGAAGTATCTAAGGATGATAGTTGGATGGAAACAAATCTACTACCAACTCGAATGGGAAAAGTAAATACAATATAAGTACAACACAACCAAACAAAATATAAGTATACCAGCTATCAATCACGGCTCGAAGAGAAGACATCCACGAAGCATATACAACCATCCAAATCTGCGCTCCTGCAAATACTCAAGAACAGATACACCTGGCAGCGGACCAGGTCCTCAGAGGAACATAACAAGATACTTAAACACATGCCAATAAAGTACTAAAATAAATATCCAATGGATCGTCTAACCATCTATGTGAATACAGTTTGAGAACAACTTTCTAACAAGTGAGCTATCTGGCTGAGAACTGGGATTGGCATGACTCTCTCGGAGAACCAGGGGCCTCAAAGGCATGTCGTCTTTTGAACGGCAGAGGTCCGCCAAGTAGTAAAGGGGTCATCACCGCCCGTATCTCCAGCGGAGCTTCCGGGTTACAGAAGGAAAAGTGTAAAGGAGTTCAAATGCGGTACTTGTTGTTCTCTCCACCCCATGCTCTAAGCATGTCACATCCATGACACGATTTGATTCATAGCCTATTCTTAGTACCCTAGCCCAATCCTGCAACCAAACAAGGACAAGGATGGGACCACCGTACTACAATAGGCTATGTCCCTAGACCTCTAATAACTGCTAAGTCTAATAGCATACAAAGTTTCTAACAGCAGTTATTCCTAACACACAGCTCACACGTACAGGAGGCCAACCCTGCACGCCAGTCCGTGATCTATATGAGACTCACAACTCGTGTAACAACTATGTCACGGCCGATGAACCTAAAGATGCTACATGATAATGGGGTAGTCTCATAAACAAGGTCAATGCAAATACATAAATAAAAATATACCGCGACGACACCGTCGCGCGCATTTTATATAACAGTTAAAATATATGAACTAAAGATAGAAAATAAAGATGCATGAAACATATGGAATATAAATAACAGTACAATGGCAAGGTATACTTGCCTGGCAAGGAAGCTGCAATGTACCAATAACCTGCTCCAAAAATCGTGCAGAATAAATTCAACATCCTATGTACATATAATATAATGCAAATAAATCATTAGTCATTATACTAGCACATACACAACCATATTTACACTGGACTCAGGGGGTATACTAGGGGTAACACTAGTCATCTAACACGGTCAATTACGCGTTGAATTACGCGGGTGTCGCGTCTTCAAGTACTGTACGAAATCAGTCAGTCAACTGACAGGTGTCTATGCCAGTACGTTAATGTACGCAAGGCAGACAAATTCACAAGTTCTTAGGGTCAACATGGTCAAGGTAAGTATGGGATAGTCCACGGTGTCCTATGGTCGTACAGTCTGAATATTTAGTCATAATTATCAATTTGCATTTACTTACATATATATTCATATTTATATAATAATATATCTAGCAATTTTATTTACATAATTATTGGAATACATATTGTAAACCCCCTAGACCAAAAATTTTATTTTAACTAACCTAGATAGCATGATTAGGGTTTTGGTCCTAATTAGAATTTATTATTTAGTATTAAATAATTGTGCAGTGTTTGTTAGCTAGGACACCTTACCGTTGTCCCGATATTTAGGACACTACACTAGCTGTTACCCTGAAACAAATTACATACACTTGGCCGAGACATACTAACCTATCATAATGAACCTTGAGCAAACCCCGGATACCGATTTTCGTGCCTAATTTTAGTCGCACAAAAGTCGTTACAAACGTCCGTACGCAAATTAATTAAATTGCGTAATTACGTTCGTTGTCCGTTCCAATCGTAATTAAGACCCCACCTCGATCCGTCTTGACCAACCCAGATCACGATAATATTGTACCCTGAGCCTACCACACTAATGACGCTTGTGCCACCCAATTTAGATCCCCGGTTATTTTTAATTAATTAAATAACACCTAGCGCATTAATTTTAATTAAATTAATGTAGTGACCCGACCTCAATTGAATTAGACCCAACTCCAACCCAAACCCACATCCACACCCACAAGCCTCATACAAAACACCATGCACCATCCTCGTCCAATGAAAAATGCCAAACATGGTGTTTTGTTACATTAAATCCTCAAATTCAGCTTTTGTGCAATTTCCTAATTGTTCAGGGGCCCTTATGCAAAATTGCAATGAGGTGCCCCTCTCTCATTGGTCCAACCTCATGAAGAAAAAAATACCTACATCCCTTGACCAGCCCATCACAATTTTTCCCTCCATTTTTATGTACCTACACAACTTTATTTGGTTGTATCTACACCCTACAATTTGAACCCCTCAATCCTAGCCCTCCCCTCATCATGATGGAGCCTCCCCAACTCCCCAAACAATTTGCACAGCCGGCCCTAACCCCTAGGCAGCCCCCCCACTCTCTCTCTCTTACATATACATCATTTATTACACACAAACCAAGGAGAAACCCAAAAACCCAAAACAATACATAAAAAACCCTATTTTCTCAAAACTCCCTAACCGAGCCCTACCCCAACCCCCAGCCACCCGACCACTCCTACCGGCCAACCTCTGCCTCCGGCCACCCCCCATAGCCACCCGACACCTTCGCCGGACCGTCCTCCACCTGCCACCACCGCCATCCGCCACCACGACGCCGGAGCAGCTCCCCCCACCGACATCCCCAACCCGGCTGCTCCCTCCCCCGAGTGCACAGCCGACCACCCCATCGCCTCGTACTCCGCCACCACTGCACCGTCGACCGCCCAACTCAGCCCCCCTCTTCCCCGGCCAGTCCCCTTCCTCCCCGCCGAGTCTCGCCGCCGATCGACGCCTCAGCCACCCGTGCTCGCCCCCGCAGCGCCACTACTCCAGACCCGCGGCTGCTGTTGCCGACCCCCCCCCCCCCCGCGCGACGCCGGAGCGCCGCCCGGCCACCCCCGCCGCCGACGACCGGTCCGGCAGAACCCCCTCGACCCCTCCTTCATTCCTGTGAGGTACAAATACACGAATACAGTATATATACGGAGTATAATTGAGTTGCATTGTATATATATATATGTATACATATATTTCCAGTATTCTATTTGGTATTTATTTCTGTATAAACAGTATTTTATATATATAAACAGTATTTTGTATACTTTGTATATATAATATAAATATATGTATATGTATAGTATATATATTGTATATTGTAGTTAAATGCTATATATACTAATAGCTATTATGTGTATGTATACATATATATATAATTAATATATATAGTATATTGTGTGTTTATATATATAAATTGTATATATATATGTATACATATATTTTTCTATTTAGTATTTATTTCTGTATAAACTATGTATATCGTATAGGTATACAGTGTGTATATATACTGTAAGAGACTAAATATATGTATATATATATATATAATGGATATATTGGTATATTATATGATATATATATAAATGTATAGTATATGTATGTATTTACTTATAAATGTAAGTGTATTTATATATATATTATTGTGTGTATTTATATATATACTTGGTTATACATTATGTACGTATATATGTTTATATATATAATGTATATGTATTTATATAAAATTGTATATGTATTATAATATATATACGTATGAATATGTGTATTTATATATATATATATAGGTATAACATATATATATGTGTATTATTAAGTAAATATATATGTAAATTGTATTTATGTATATATAGGTATTGTATGTATTTAGATATACATTACATATATATATGTGTATAATTGTATTTGTATGAACTGTGTATAATGTATATATATAGTAGGTATATATTGTATATAGTGTTTAATGCATATATATATGTGTGAACAAGTATATGTTTGTATATGTATTTATGTACGAGTTAGAGTATAGTTGTATTTAAATTTATGTATTTTTACTTAATTAATGTGTATTACATATTGATGAGTTGGTACTTATATATATAGGTATAATGTATATATGTACATATGTCTAAATACAGTTGTATATATAAGTATATAGGTTACTAAATTATCTATAGTATATATGTGTATATGTGTTAGGTATGTGTGCTTGTGCTAAGTTAACATAGATAATTATGCACAATGTAAATTAGTGATTTATAATTATTGTTATCTGTTCGTAGGCATCCGAGACGGTGCTACCTTGACTGCTGGTTCCGGAGCATTGCTTGTGCACACCAGAGTTCCAGGCAAGTATACCTTGCCTTGTTGATGCTGTCTAAATTCAGATGATAACTAGTTCCATATTTCATTGTTTCAATATTAAACTGTGCGCGTCCGAGAATACTCGGGTGCAGTCAACGAAGGCGTTGACGTTAGGACTTGTGTCTGACTTAGTGTCTAGTGGACCCACCTAAAGTTGAGGAGTTATCAATATAACTTCCCAGGCCTTGACACGTATCTCAATACGTCACATAGTGAGTTCATGTAGGGATGCGTGCTTCATGATCGACTGGCCATCAGCATGAGCAGCACGTGTGACGGCATTTAGTTTAGTTGTTTATTTCTGTAGCGACTTGCATCTTAGTGTGAGGTGTCCACGTCGCATTTGCGACTTGTACATTGACATTGGGCGGGGAAGACAATTAGTAGGCGTATGGGACAGACATTTGGCCGCCGTAGTTTCAGAGTAAACTGCGGGGCCGTGAGCCTCAGTGTTACCCGGTTATGGGCCATGTGTTACCCGGTTATGGGCTCAGGTTCCCGGTTATGGGCATATATGCGTGACGATACATCCGGCAGAGGTTACTAGCTGCGCGCTATCATGATCGGTGATGTAGTCAGCATGTATTCCTGGCGTTCAGCTTACAGCTAATGTCAGGTACTTAGCCTCTGGCTCGACGCTATGCTTTATACCTTTCACCTACCCATACGTACCAGGGTTGTCTTCAAAGTGCATTTCACATAGCTGGTTAGATTACCCTTGAGTTTACACAGTATTCACTTTATGGCATGCATTTCTGTATACTTGTTACGTCCCTCTGAGGACCTGGTTCTCTTCCAGATCCGGACGAGCACTTGTACCCTACCATCTACGGAGTAGGAGTAGCGACAGGATTCCTGATTGAGGACTATGAGGCATTTCCAGGGGAGTTCCCGTGATCTGAGTACGCAGCTACATTGGACTAGAGTTTTCATATCTAGCTAGTTGATACTCTAGTCTAGTTATCTTACTTCTTCCTGCACTGTATTTCCATTTCTGTATTTCAGTGGGTTTGTCCCCACCAGACATATTTCAGTTGTACTATGTCAGTCGACTATGTTTCTTATATTCCAGTCTTTCATTTCAGTATTTACTTGTTACCTGTGGATGAGATTAGTCATTGCCTGTTTATGATATTAGACTTGTTAGATTTAGTACAGCGTAGCACGCTTCGTCAGGATCCATTAAATTGGGATATCCTCGAAGACGTGTCAGCTGGCCAATGCCACGTGGCCTGGTCCCATATATTTTGGGACTGGGGCGTGACATGGTTTTAGTGGTGGCCCATGCAGGTCCAGTTAATCGCTTGTGGTATGGTATCATGCCCAGCGAGCCTGCAATAGGATAGAAGTTAATAGATCTCATCCACTTTCCGCCTTTATCCTCCTTCGTATTTGATTTAATTAGATCTGCATCTTGCTTGTAATTCTATACTCTTCTAAATATCGTTCTATCTCTTACAGCGAGATGAACCTTCGGAGCCGACGTGAGATACTTGGTACCATAGTGCCACCTGCAGCACCGAGGGAGGATTCGACTCAGGGACCACCCAGACAGCAGCCTCAGCCAGAGGCAGAGGTGATCCCTCAGGCCCAGATGATGCACTGGCATCAGGTCTCTCCCGACGAGGAGACGCAGCAGCCAGAGGGCCAGGCATCACAGACGATTCCGAGGCAGTACTTCGAGGGGCAGACCTCGAGGGCGACACCGATGCCGCAGTACGAGAGGTCGGCACCCGAGGAGACACCGAGGAGGCAGCCAGAGATACCGCTACCACCACCTCCACCGCAGATGCCACCAGCAGGAGAACAGCCCCAGATGATGCAGTTCTTTCAAATGATGATGCAGGCTCAGATGCAGCAGACGGAGGCCCTTAGACAGGGATTGATGGCAGTATTGGAGAGGGCACCTGCCCAAGCACCAGCACCAGCACCGGCACCTGTCCAGCGAACAGGCACTGTAAAAGGCTTCCGCCAGATGGAACCAAGAACCTTCTCGGGCAAGGAGACGGCTGAGGAGATCTCAGACTGGGTCTCCAATACTGAGATGCTGCTAGAGGGTTCGCAGCTACACCCCGATCTCTGGATGACCGTGGTGAGGGCCCAACTCACAGGCAACGCCCATCACTGGTGGGACTCTATGGAGCGCAGCATTGGCCGACAGCAGACTTGGGAGGAGTTTCTAGAACACTTCAACACGAAGTACTTCCCAGCTACAGTGAGGAACGCCCTGTACTCTCAGTTCCTGCACCTGGAGCAAGGGAACCTGACTGTGGACGCTTACGACGGAGAGTTCAGCAAACTCAGCCGATTTGGTGCCGTCCTGATCCCCAACGACCTGGAGAAGGCCAAGAGATTCCACCATGGCCTCTCTTTCGAGCTGCAGAGGTACACTACTACTCAGGCGAGGATCTCATACGAGGAAGTCCTATCAGAGGCGAGGATCCAGGAGGCTATTAGCAGAGGATCGAGGCAATCCAGCATGAATGCACCAGCCAGAGCTCAGCCCGGAGCAGGAGGACCGATTCGTCATCCAGGAGCGCAGACGCAACAGAAGATTGTGCCGTATCAGCAGAGAGAGCCACCGACGTGTCACTTTTGCAGAAAGAAGGGACATGTCCAGAAGGATTGCAGAAGAAGACTAGGACAATGCTTGAGGTGCGGCTCAACCCAACATCAAGCTCAGGAGTGTTCCCAGTATAGCGATAGAGCCCGGGAGATAGTACAAACACCAACTCTAGGTATGTCCGTAGCATTACTTGATTATAGCTTATTATGTGTTATTTTAATTTCGAGGACAAAATTCTTATAAGTTGGGTAGATTGTAAACCCCCTAGACCAAAAATTTTATTTTAACTAACCTAGATAGCATGATTAGGGTTTTGGTCCTAATTAGAATTTATTATTTAGTATTAAATAATTGTGCAGTGTTTGTTAGCTAGGACACCTTACCGTTGTCCCGATATTTAGGACACTACACTAGCTGTTACCCTGAAACAAATTACATACACTTGGCCGAGACATACTAACCTATCATAATGAACCTTGAGCAAACCCCGGATACCGATTTTCGTGCCTAATTTTAGTCGCACAAAAGTCGTTACAAACGTTCGTACGCAAATTAATTAAATTGCGTAATTACGTTCGTTGTCCGTTCCAATCGTAATTAAGACCCCACCTCGATCCGTCTTGACCAACCCAGATCACGATAATATTGTACCCTGAGCCTACCACACTAATGACGCTTGTGCCACCCAATTTAGATCCCCGGTTATTTTTAATTAATTAAATAACACCTAGCGCATTAATTTTAATTAAATTAATGTAGTGACCCGACCTCAATTGAATTAGACCCAACTCCAACCCAAACCCACATCCACACCCACAAGCCTCATACAAAACACCATGCACCATCCTCGTCCAATGAAAAATGCCAAACATGGTGTTTTGTTACATTAAATCCTCAAATTCAGCTTTTGTGCAATTTCCTAATTGTTCAGGGGCCCTTATGCAAAATTGCAATGAGGTGCCCCTCTCTCATTGGTCCAACCTCATGAAGAAAAAAATACCTACATCCCTTGACCAGCCCATCACAATTTTTCCCTCCATTTTCATGTACCTACACAACTTTATTTGGTTGTATCTACACCCTACAATTTGAACCCCTCAATCCTAGCCCTCCCCTCATCATGATGGAGCCTCCCCAACTCCCCAAACAATTTGCACAGCCGGCCCTAACCCCTAGGCAGCCCCCCCACTCTCTCTCTCTTACATATACATCATTTATTACACACAAACCAAGGAGAAACCCAAAAACCCAAAACAATACATAAAAAACCCTATTTTCTCAAAACTCCCTAACCGAGCCCTACCCCAACCCCCAGCCACCCGACCACTCCTACCGGCCAACCTCTGCCTCCGGCCACCCCCCATAGCCACCCGACACCTTCGCCGGACCGTCCTCCACCTGCCACCACCGCCATCCGCCACCACGACGCCGGAGCAGCTCCCCCCACCGACATCCCCAACCCGGCTGCTCCCTCCCCCGAGTGCACAGCCGACCACCCCATCGCCTCGTACTCCGCCACCACTGCACCGTCGACCGCCCAACTCAGCCCCCCTCTTCCCCGGCCAGTCCCCTTCCTCCCCGCCGAGTCTCGCCGCCGATCGACGCCTCAGCCACCCGTGCTCGCCCCCGCAGCGCCACTACTCCAGACCCGCGGCTGCTGTTGCCGACCCCCCCCCCCCCCGCGCGACGCCGGAGCGCCGCCCGGCCACCCCCGCCGCCGACGACCGGTCCGGCAGAACCCCCTCGACCCCTCCTTCATTCCTGTGAGGTACAAATACACGAATACAGTATATATACGGAGTATAATTGAGTTGCATTGTATATATATATATGTATACATATATTTCCAGTATTCTATTTGGTATTTATTTCTGTATAAACAGTATTTTATATATATAAACAGTATTTTGTATACTTTGTATATATAATATAAATATATGTATATGTATAGTATATATATTGTATATTGTAGTTAAATGCTATATATACTAATAGCTATTATGTGTATGTATACATATATATATAATTAATATATATAGTATATTGTGTGTTTATATATATAAATTGTATATATATATGTATACATATATTTTTCTATTTAGTATTTATTTCTGTATAAACTATGTATATCGTATAGGTATACAGTGTGTATATATACTGTAAGAGACTAAATATATGTATATATATATATATAATGGATATATTGGTATATTATATGATATATATATAAATGTATAGTATATGTATGTATTTACTTATAAATGTAAGTGTATTTATATATATATTATTGTGTGTATTTATATATATACTTGGTTATACATTATGTACGTATATATGTTTATATATATAATGTATATGTATTTATATAAAATTGTATATGTATTATAATATATATACGTATGAATATGTGTATTTATATATATATATAGGTATAACATATATATATGTGTATTATTAAGTAAATATATATGTAAATTGTATTTATGTATATATAGGTATTGTATGTATTTAGATATACATTACATATATATATGTGTATAATTGTATTTGTATGAACTGTGTATAATGTATATATATAGTAGGTATATATTGTATATAGTGTTTAATGCATATATATATGTGTGAACAAGTATATGTTTGTATATGTATTTATGTACGAGTTAGAGTATAGTTGTATTTAAATTTATGTATTTTTACTTAATTAATGTGTATTACATATTGATGAGTTGGTACTTATATATATAGGTATAATGTATATATGTACATATGTCTAAATACAGTTGTATATATAAGTATATAGGTTACTAAATTATCTATAGTATATATGTGTATATGTGTTAGGTATGTGTGCTTGTGCTAAGTTAACATAGATAATTATGCACAATGTAAATTAGTGATTTATAATTATTGTTATCTGTTCGTAGGCATCCGAGACGGTGCTACCTTGACTGCTGGTTCCGGAGCATTGCTTGTGCACACCAGAGTTCCAGGCAAGTATACCTTGCCTTGTTGATGCTGTCTAAATTCAGATGATAACTAGTTCCATATTTCATTGTTTCAATATTAAACTGTGCGCGTCCGAGAATACTCGGGTGCAGTCAACGAAGGCGTTGACGTTAGGACTTGTGTCTGACTTAGTGTCTAGTGGACCCACCTAAAGTTGAGGAGTTATCAATATAACTTCCCAGGCCTTGACACGTATCTCAACACGTCACATAGTGAGTTTATGTAGGGATGCGTGCTTCATGATCGACTGGCCATCAGCATGAGCAGCACGTGTGACGGCATTTAGTTTAGTTGTTTATTTCTGTAGCGACTTGCATCTTAGTGTGAGGTGTCCACGTCGCATTTGCGACTTGTACATTGACATTGGGCGGGGAAGACAATTAGTAGGCGTATGGGACAGACATTTGGCTGCCGTAGTTTTAGAGTAAACTGCGGGGCCGTGAGCCTCAGTGTTACCCGGTTATGGGCCATGTGTTACCCGGTTATGGGCTCAGGTTCCCGGTTATGGGCATATATGCGTGACGATACATCCGGCAGAGGTTACTAGCTGCGCGCTATCATGATCGGTGATGTAGTCAGCATGTATTCCTGGCGTTCAGCTTACAGCTAATGTCAGGTACTTAGCCTCTGGCTCGACGCTATGCTTTATACCTTTCACCTACCCATACGTACCAGGGTTGTCTTCAAAGTGCATTTCACATAGCTGGTTAGATTACCCTTGAGTTTACACAGTATTCACTTTATGGCATACATTTCTGTATACTTGTTTCGTCCCTCTGAGGACCTGGTTCTCTTCCAGATCCGGACGAGCACTTGTACCCTACCATCTACGGAGCAGGAGTAGAGACAGGATTCCTGATTGAGGACTATGAGGCATTTCCAGGGGAGTTCTCGTGATCTGAGTACGCAGCTACATTGGACTAGAGTTTTCATATCTAGCTAGTTGATACTCTAGTCTAGTTATCTTACTTCTTCCTGCACTGTATTTCCATTTCTGTATTTCAGTGGGTTTGTCCCCACCAGACATATTTCAGTTGTACTATGTCAGTCGACTATGTTTCTTATATTCCAGTCTTTCATTTCAGTATTTACTTGTTACCTGTGGATGAGATTAGTCATTGCCTGTTTATGATATTAGACTTGTTAGATTTAGGACAGCGTAGCACGCTTCGTCAGGATCCATTAAATTGGGATATCCTCGAAGACGTGTCAGCTGGCCAATGCCACGTGGCCTGGTCCCATATATTTTGGGACTGGGGCATGACACATATAGTAATTACGTACATAAATATATATACCAAACTGAATAATATTTGTGTACATGTAAATGTACGAACGCGCGTTGGGTTCTCCGACTCAGGGTCTGATGTAAACTAACCATGGTGGCTAAATACTAACGTCCTACTGGAACACTGTCAGAGAATGTACTTGCCTGGGGTCCTATTGCTGGTATGAATCAGAGTCCAAGTCACAGTCCAAATAGCCTATGTATTACAAATTTATCACGTCAAAAGATAATTTATTTAATTCTGGAATAATTACTCTAAAATCCTATTTTAATCTTATTATTCTTATTTTTATGTTAATTCCTAAATTTTGTCCAAAGAAACTGAATTTTATCAACTCGAGACTCATGGCACGCAAATCGAGGCGATCTGTTGACCGAAAAGTCAACCGACATAAACTCGACTTTCATGCATAATTTCCTGTAGATTTTAACATCAAAAATATACTTCAATTTATGGCTCATCCGAATTCAAATTCGTTTGAAAATTATGGCACATACAAATTTTGTATTGTGCACCGATGGTTAAATTCTAACCTAGAAGTTCTACAGAATTAACAGTATGTAAATACTTCGAATTAAATTCTGGGAAAAATATATGTCGATGATCTCGACATTAGCTTTCGAAAACTTTAAACGGTTCGTGATTCTGATTCCGGGTTCTCCCGAAATTGCGAAAACATCGAAACACGTCTATTTTCAGACATGCTGTGCTCTACGAATTTTTCAGAATTTAATACTAATAATTTCGAAAAACAATTTATATAATCAGAAAGCTAACATCAATATCTTTTTAATTCAAGAAACTAGGCCTCGTTTGGAGTCCAGAGCTATGCGCAATAGCTTCTGGAAGATGAAGGAACCCTAGATGGCAATTCTCCAAAAATCGGCTCAAGAAAAACCCTAGAAAATAACTTAAACTATTATATATATATAGAGGAGAGAGAGTGCGGCCGCGGCTCGGAAAGCGCCATGTGGCATCCATCCATGCTACCCCGACAAATCGGACGGTCTGAAACTGACGCGGCTCGGCTCAGCTGAGTACGAGTCGAACTCTGACTCGGCTCGGCTCGAGGTCGGCTTGGCTTCACCCCGCGGTCACTGACAGGCGGGCCCGACACTGTTTGCTGCGAGAGGCTGACAGGTGGGCCACCTGTTTGCTGACTGGGCAAAATTAATTACTTTTTGGGTTTTCTTTTTCAGAAATTAGTTTTTAATTCAGTTTTTCATAATTAACTCAAAATAAATGCTAAAAATAATCAGAAAATTCCCAAAAAATTCTAGAAAATATATTTGATTATTTAGAACCTAAAATAAAAGTTTGGGATATTTTTAATTAAGTTTGAACATAAAATAAATTCTTCAAAGTCCTAGAAAATTACTGTTACTAGTTTTTAATTAACTAAAAATTATGGAAAAATCCCAATAATCTAAAATAGCCTAAAAATAATTCTAAATAAATATTTATATAAGTAAATATACTAAAAATTTTATTTTCTAATTAACTAAGAGAATACTCTAAATAAATTCAATATCGATAATAAATATAATAATATAAAATACACACAAAATACCTATTTTGGGTGAGAGGGTTTACACGGTGGGACTGAAATCAAGGAGAATAACATCCATAGAAAGAAGACTTTCTCTTTTAACAGAGGTAGGAAGCACTAGCTGACCCTCACTTCAGGGTAAGAAATTGTAGAGGAGCAGGATCCGAAGTGGTGGTTGCTACAAGAATGGAATATTCCAAAGCATTCACTTCTCAAAGAATTTAAACTAACCACGGAATCGACTCGAATAGTCTATTTTCATCTATATGTGTGAGATTGAAATTGTGTCTGATTGAATTTGAAAAACTCTGCGGTGATCCTTCACAGAATAAACCAAAAGGATTATTTTATCTATCGATATCAAAGATATTGGTTAATACGACATGAAGAGCTCGTATTATAAATAGATCTCTGGAGTTTGGAATGTTAATGAGACAAAGCTTATTCTTTCCTGGTTTTGGAATCCACCAGGTATGAACCACCAACAGGGGGACAGGAGATGGCCATCTCGAGGCACATCATGACCTACAGGCAACACCGACGAGACCCGGGAAGGCAACCCGATTGGGAGTCAGAGGATCCGAGCGTTAAGCCATCAAAATCTGCTTCTAAACCTTGCGCCCTATTTGTGAGACTAAGGCCGTTAAGGTTCGTTCTTTCGATCGCTACGCGCCTCGCCTATTGAGAGGTAAAGGTGATGAACACTTCACTCTTGCGCTTCAAGAAAGACATCCACACCTTCCTTAAATAGTCATCAATGAAACCCTTTGATACAATAGGAGAAGGACCAAAAAGATCTGAGTTGGGGTCTTCAACTAGGGTAAAGTCGTAACAAGGTAGCCGTAGGGGAACCTATGGCTAGATTGAATCTTGAGTGACCCTCGACTAAGGACCGTAGGCTGTAGCCCCCTGTCATCTTTGGCTTCTCATTTTTATTCAATTATGAAATAACTCATCGGCTTCAACCATCATTACCATTTCGACCCTGTTAGCCATGCTAGGCAATAAAATTGATTCGATACCCGAGATGACATGGCAGGTCAAGGTCAAATACCCTCTATGTCCCCACCCGGCTAGGTGATGGGTTGAAAAGGAATGGGCTAATAGCAACGCAGAAGTTTCATACAAAGGTGCCTTGAACAGGCAGGGAAATAGGGTTCCCGTGGCTCCACTGGATATCCCTGATGATGATTCAGAGGCAAATTTTTTTAGGAGGAGCATCAGACTGGGTACGGCGAGAAGGGGCAGCAATAACTAATTTAGAAGAGTGGATTCGAGCACTACCATAGGTCTTCTTTTCCTTGTTGGCCTATAGCTCCTTCTGTCCTCTCCACCTAGTAAACTCCAACATCAAAGCCGAAGTGCGCTAACGCGCCCGAGGACGAACAAGCTACGGATTAAGCTAAGTGCAAGGTTCTGAATGGCTAAGGTAATGAAGGCGAACAAAGTTTGACTCACTACGCTCGCCAGTGAGTGAAAGAAGAAAAGATGAGGATCCATAAAACTCTTAAATTCCTTAGCACGTCTCCCCTTACCTGTCAGCAGGCAGTACAATGAGAACAAAAGTTATGTGGAAGAGTTCTCATCATTTAGCTACCTATGTGAGAACATTTTTTATTGGAGCGACCCTTTTTCCTCTCCAATTTGGTTCTGCCACTTTGGAAAGAAGAAATAAAAAAGACTATACTCTCAATCTATGGTCTTTCGCCCTGGTCTCTAGATGAGAGGATCAAACCATTCCTCTAAGACTTGATTGATCACGCTCTCAAACTCAAACGACTGAGTTTCATGCGATAGAAGTAAAAAGTTTCTTCAACCCCGGTGATCGGCCTAATCTGCTTCTCATGTTTCTGCTTACATTTTTGTGCTTCAAGAAGTAGATCAAAGAGCAGACTCCATCTTGTATCGGGTTGAAAGGTACGCCGTTAGAGTGAGTGCACTCGCGCTCCACTCCTTCGACTGATTGTTCGCATCGGATCTCGGGCTCTCTATTGCACTCCCCGATTGGGGTTCTTTTTACCTGCTTGAATGAGGCCTACAAAATATTCAAAGACAAGCATCTAAGAAGCGACTGACACCAGACGGTCTAGCTTAAGACGTCAGCCCCAAATTTAACTATTGCACCTACAAAGCGGTGAATGCTCGATTACTTATGAAGGATCGACTGATTCATTTCAGAATCCCCGTGAAAGACCCGACCTGTAGCCTATGCAATTTGGTGGAAGAGTCAAATGACCATATCCTTTTCAAATGTAGCTACAATGAGCATATTTGGTTGAAGTAAAAAGATCTCCTAAAGCTAATTAATCCTGGAGGACAAACTCTGAGAGAAGTGATCACTGAGATAGAGAGGCAGAAGCAAAGAGGAAGTCGGTGGATCCAAGAGGCTAGACAAAGGCTCTTATGCACCGTTTGGCACATATGGCGTGAATGAAACATGCGAGTTTTCGAAGGCACACAGAACACGGTCAACAGTTTAATATATAACATTGAAGAGGATGTAAACATCCTACTGAGAGAAAGTCTGGTTCTACAGTCTGAGACTATAACAGACATTTGTAACAAAGACTTCTTGTCTCGAGTCAGCATGCAGCCAACCTTGTTGAACGCATTACTGAATCTGCACATGCGCTCCTTGGCCAAATGCATGAACTTGGATAAATCAAACTTCACAAGTTGAAAAAATTTCACTAAGTTCCAAAATATTTTATGGGGCCAAGTGTGTATGCGGCCTCCTTCTTCTCCTCCAACATCAGCTTTTCAGTCATGACTAAAAGTTCAAAAAGAAAATTTTGTTTCTTCCATAAAAACCTTAAATGAAGTCCAATTCCAGCAAAGTAAAGTTCTAATCTACTCAAAATCAAGTGCTTATCAACATAGAACAACAAGTTTTCGAAAATAATAAGTTTTAGGAGATCAAAACCAAAGAAAACTCAAGAATACATGAAAAGCTTCTAAACTAGAAGTCTAGATCTACACTAATCCATCAACCAAAATTAAAAATACCAAGTCCTAAATATATGGAGAAGCACATAATAAACCTAATGGAACAATAAAATAGAGGATTTCGTCATTTCCCATGCAAGGTGCACTTGCCTATGGAGGGAGAGAGAAAACCTAAGAGAGAGAATGGAAAAAGAATAATGAGAAGAGAGAGAGAGAGAGAGAAGTTGGGTTATATATGGAGGATTTGAGGTTTGGACCATGGGTTCAACTCATGATCAAACCAAACCAAACAAATAAACCAAGAGCCAAGTGAACCAAAGAATGGGTCTAGCCTCTTTACAACATACAACTATGCTAGCAAGAAAATTAAATACGCTCAAAACACGAATATCGGGAATAGGGAGTGACAGCCCCGCTCGAGAGTCCTGCGGGAGTCCCGCTCTCAGTCGTTGGATCAGTGTGGGCCACACGTAGGCCCCTTGTTCCGATGGTGTAGGGGAGCAGAGCTTCGGAGCAAAATCTTTAATCTTATATATATATATATATATATATATATATATATATATATATATATATATATATATATAATCTTGTGTTCGAGTGGTTTAGCCTGTTGGGAAGGCTCCGGACATTGGGGGGGAGGCGGGGTTCGTGTCCTCCTGGGGAAAGGCAAAGATAAAGCCTCCATATATATATATATATATATATATATATATATATATATATATATATATATATAATCTTGTGTTCGAGTGGCTTAGCCTGTTGGGAAGGCTCCGGACATTGGGGGGGGGGAGGTGGGGTTCGTGTCTTTCTGGGGAAGGGCAAAGATAAAGCCTCCATATATATATATATATATATATATATATATATATATATATATATATATATATATATATATTGAAAGAGAACAATTTTCATTTTTGTTGTAGTCGGTGGCGGATTCAGGATTACAATCTACTGGGGGCATAATCATAAAGGGATTCGGAAACAATGCCTCAGATTTTTTTTTAGGTATATTAATATAATATTATATTAAATAGTACTATTTTATACAAATATAATAAAGTATTATATTTCTCAATTGTTCTTAACTAACGAGTTTTCATACTTTGAAAGCGTTTAACTACAACATCATTTGTAATACTACTAAGCAACTCTTTTTCTATAAAGCACACTTTCTAAAAAAAATATTAAGCGTATGAATTTTCTTTAGTATTTGTTATATTCCAAAGTATGATTCTAATTTGTAAGTTAATTAGAAGAAATTCATGTGTTTGTTATATGTCCAGATAATTATTTTAATCTAGAATACTTTAGAAGCATAAATTTAAGGTATACAATAGTATGCTTCTATGTAGGGGTAAGCAACGGTTCGGTTCGATACAAACCGAACCAAATATATAAAAACCGAAATAACCGTAAACCATTTTTCTCAAAACAGAAAACCGAACCGTTTTCTTTAAAAATCGAAAAAACCGAACTGAACTAATCGGTTCGATTTTCGTTAGGTTCGATTTCATGGGCCAATGGACCGGACCTTTACATTTTAGCAAATTGGCCTATTTAAATAACATATCTTAAAAAAATAATCTAACATTGGTTTATTTATGAATTATTGCAATTATAGAGTAAAAAATATTAATATATATATATATATATATATATATCGATTGATGGTAGAGAGAGCGGTCAAAAAAGTGTCGATAGAGAATAGGAGGAGAGAGTGCGCTCAGTTAGGATTGAAAAAAAAAATTAGTATATATAGATTGATGGTATTTTGTTAAATTACTAAATCTAAATAGGAAGAGAGAGTGCGCCCAGTGCACTACATGTGGATCCGTCTCTCACAAGGTTGCGTAGTTTGCTAAGTTACTCTTCAAGTGTAGGGTTTCTCGGATACCCTCTCAAGTTCTCAACCAATATTCACTGCCATAACCTATATATGAATTCCTTATACTAATTGTTGGCACAATATCTAGCATGCTAATGAACTTCGTACTACAAGCTCTTTTCATACATGAATTATATAAATTTTATGTCTACCAAGGTTAGCCGTTGGTTATCGGATACATAGAAGTCCACAACATGATAACCTTGGCTTACAAAAAAAATAGAAAAAAAAAAAAAAAAAAGTTTTTTATTCTTTTTACTGGGGTTCTGGTCCCCCGGTGCAGCTAACGTGCATCCATCCGCCCCTGGTTGTAGTCCACATAAAATGACCAAATGACCACACTACCCTTGTCACATTCACCAGGGAGGTAAGTGGAGGTAGGTGACCGGCAGCGGTCCACCCGAAAATTTCCGGCGGGAAGTCCCGGTCGAAGCCGGCGAAACGCCGACATCCGAAAACTACGTACAGATAACAAGCTCGTACCAACCGCCACCTTCCGCGCGGGACCCCAAGCTTACTTTTCGGCAGGAACTCAATAACCGCTACGTGTTCCTCAGGAACATGAGAAACGACCCCACGTGGAACAGCTGTCAGCATCTATGCCATCTAATGTGTTCCGGATGGCAGAACTGTAAATAGTTGGGCTCCTTGAGGGCGGCCCCACTAATGAGTTGGAACAGACGGGAGGATGACAAGTTTACTACCGAATGTTTACGATCTTCTTACAACCCTTTCTCCTTCTGCTATGTGGACCACATTCTGCTACACCTCTCATTCAATGAATGACTGTTATGTGACACTCCTGTCACGTGGCTGCCACGTGACGGATACCGAGT
>JAYESA010000369.1:0-225458 GCA_036927795.1 Iris macrosiphon
GACACATTATCTCAGGAGATGGTATTTCAGTAGATCCAGCGAAGATTTCGTCAGTAGATATGTGGCCGACCCCTACCAACGTCTCAGAGGTGAGGAGTTTCCTAGGACTTGTCGAATATTATCGGAGGTTCGTAGAGAACTTCGCAAGGATCGCAGAGCCGATGACCCGCTTGACCCGCATGGAGCAGGAGTTTATTTGGACAAAGGTGTGTCGAACGGCATTCGATGAGATGAAGAAGCGTCTGACTACGACACCTATCTTGACTATACCGTCTGGACCCGGAGGATTCGTGATCTACAACGATGCATCTGGGAAAGGATTATGATGCGTCTTGATGCAGCATAGAAAAGTTGTGGCCTATGCCTCCAGGCAGCTGAGGACCCATAAGAAGAATAATCCCACTCATGACTTGGAGCTTGCTGTAGTGATCTTTGCCTTGAAGCTTTGGAGGCATTACCTATACGGAGAGCGAGTGGAGATATTCACAGATCACAAAAGCCTGAAGTACATCTATACTCAGAAGGACCTGAACCAAAGACAAAGACGTTGGCTTGAGGTGATGACAGACTTTGATATTGAGCTACAGTACCATCCGAAAAAGGCCAATATAGTAGCTGACGCGATGAGAAGAAGAGCCATAGCATTTTTTTTGACTAACCAGCAACACTTGTTGAGGGATCTAGAGCAGTTGGGTATAGATGTCATTATGCCCGGAGTAGACGGCCAGTTGTCGAGTTTTCAGTTGCAATCGACATTGGTTGAGAGTATCAAGGCTGCCTTACCAATAGATGGAAGATTCCAGAGGCTTCGACAGATGACAGAGGCTGGGATACAGACAGGATTGCGCATACACGAGGATGGAACTTTGAGATATGGAGATCGTCTCTATGTTCTGAATGGAGAACTTTGTCAGGAGTTGATGTCGGAGGCGCACAGTTCAGCATACTCTATTCATCCAGGAGGTACGAAGATGTACAGAGACTTGAGACAGTACTATTGTTGGCATGGAATGAAGTATAAGATAGCCCGCTTTGTGGCAAAATGCATGGTGTGTCAGCAGGTCAAGGCAGAGCATCAGAGGTCTGCCGGTTTACTTCAGCCGCTCTCGATACCTGAGTAGAAATGGGAGCATGTCACTATGGACTTTGTTACGGTCTTTCCGAGGAGTCCTAGTGGTCGCAATGTGGTATGGGTAATCGTGGATAGACTCACCAAATCTGCTCACTTTTTACCCTTCAGAGTTGGGCAGTCTACAAAGGTCTTAGCAGATATATATATGAAGGAGATCGTGCGATTGCATGGAGTGCCAGTCAGTATAGTGTCTGACAGGGATACGAGGTTCACATCATACATTTGGCAGAGTATGCAAGAGAGTCTCGGTACCCGCCTAAAGTTTAGCACATCGTATCACCCGCAGACAGATGGCCAGTCCGAGCGTACCATTCAGACGTTGGAAGACATGTTGAGGGCATGCATGCTTGATTTCAGTGGATCATGGGAGGACCATTTACATTTGGTCAAATTTTTCTACAACAATAGCTATCAAGCGAGCATTCAGATGGCTCCCTATGAAGCGTTGTATGGCAGAAAGTGTCGTTCCCTAGTATATTGGAGCGATGTGGGCGAGAGACAGATTCTTGGACCAGAGTTGGTTGTTCGTACAGTAGAGAAGGTGAAGAAGATCCAAGGGCACCTACGAGCAAAACATGACAGACAGAAGCATTGGGCAAACGCGCATCGACGACCCTTAGAGTTCCAGGTTGGAGATCATGTGTTTATAAAAATCTCGCCTACCTGAGGAACCATCAGGTTTGGAGGTAGAGGAAAGCTGAGTCCGAGGTACATCGGACCATTCGATGTGTTGGAGCGCATCGGAGAGGTTGCTTACCGGTTACCATTGCCACAGACACTAGAAGGAGTTCATGATGTCTTCCATGTATCTCAGTTAAGGAGGTACATAACAGATCCGAGTCATGTGCTTGACCATTCCGAGATCATAGTCGGGCCGAGTTTATCATATCAAGAGGAGCCTGTAGAGATTCTGGACAGAAGCGAGAAGGTATTGCGATGACAGACTATCCCTCTAGTTTATGTCGAATGGAGGCATCATGCGCCAGGCGAGTTGACTTGGGAAAGAGAGGATGAGATTCGACAATGTTATCCCCATCTCTTCGAAGGCCTAGGTATGTAGCAGCATTTAATTCCAGTCAGTAGTTTTGACCATATGTTTGTTTTAATTTCGACGACGAAATGCTCTAAGGAGGGTAGATTGTAAACCTTCTTGACCAAATTTAGGCCTACTTAGCTTAGATAGAGAGACTAGGGTTAAATTTGATACAATTAGAATTAGAACACAGTGCTTTAGAATTATTGTACAATATTTATATCACTTAGTACACCTTATCGTTGCTTCGATATTTGGAGCTCTACACTAGCATTTACCTTCAAATAAATTTCATACACTTTTCCTAGACATGCCAACCATCCATTCTGACTCTTGTGTAACTCTTAAATACTCTAAATTGTGCTTCATTTTAGTCGCGCAATAATTGTTACAAATGTCTAGTTTTAAATCCCAAAAAATCAAACCTTGCATAATTGTCTGTTCCAATCGAGATTGGAGACACTAACCCAACCCATTTTCATAAAACCCAAATTAGGACATTATTTTATTCTGAGTCTTCCATGTCCATGACGACTATGTTCCACAAAATTTTAATCCCATATAATCCCAATTAATTAAAAAGCATCACTTGCACTAATTCTTATTTAAATTAGTGTGAAGACCAACCTCACCCAAAACTAGACCCAACCTAGCCCATCTACACCCTATATTCCTTCATGTCAACATGTTCCCTGCCCCAAGAAACCCTAGTCGGCCTAATCCCTAGGAGGACCCCCTTTCTCTCTCTCCTATATATATATATAACTTCCTCTCTCCAAACCCAACCCTACATAAAACCCTAGCCGAACCCTATTCTCATCCCCCTTTATCACCAACACCCCCTCCATTATCCCCTCCACCGTAGCCACCTCCACTGCCGACATCATCACCTTCGTCCCCGTCCCCAGCACCACCATCCGCAGCCACCATCTCCTCCACCATCTCCACCTATTGCTAACCCGACACCATCACCAACACCCACATCTCCATCACCAGTACCCCCTCCATCACCCCCTCTACGTACCGACCACCGCCGCCCTCTTCACCACACCCTGACCACCGTCCCCCACGGCCAGCCCCACCACCAACACCCGCCAACTGCCGGTGTTGCAACTGTTGCCGAGGCTGCCGTTGCTGCAACTTCAGCTGCTGCTGTTTCCCCGTGCAACGCCGAAGCTCCGTCCCCTCGCCGGAGAATAAGACGTCGACGAGAACAGACCCCCCTACTCAGCCACAACTAGGTACATGTGTATTTCATCCTTTCCTTCATAAGTCGAGGTGTCAACGTGTCATTGAAAGGACACGGGTAACATAAATCCATAAGCGTAATATATGTGTGTGTGTGTATGTTTATTGTTAATTAGTAATTGACATTAAGTAGTTGCTTAAATAATAAATGATTTATTAATGAGAAAATACTGTGTTGACCGAGAGTTTGGATAACTAGCCTTGTGCATGTAACCCTATAACATGCTAGTTAGGACTTATAATTTAGTATTATACCTCTTTAGTTGGATAGCGTATTCTGATATTTTGTTGTCTTGGTGTACACGGTAACAGAGAACAGGACACGTGTACGACTTAGTTGCGTGCACACGCGACCCTGTTAGTTGACTAGTTGTGACCCTTGCATCAGTTCCTAAGAGCAGTGTAGTGTTCCTGTGCGTATTATTTTAGTGACTGATGATAGTATTACTATATTATATTATATGTATAGGGTCGCTGGACTGTGCATGTGTGACTTCAGGAGTAGGTTATTGGCACTCGCAGTTTGAGGACCCAGGCAAGTATACCTTGCCATATTTACTATTTAATTTAAATTATGCAATGTTGTATGATATCTTATTGCATTATTTCATATAACTGTGCGCGTCCGAGATTGGCTCGGGTGCAGTCGACAAATGCGTCGATGAGTAGTGTACTTGACCTAGTCACTAGCAGACTAACCCACCATTGTGAGGGTATTCTAATATCTTCCTAGACCCCAACACTTGTACACGTATCACGGTGACAAACTCATATTGGGATACGAGTTCGCATACCCGACTAGCTATCGGTGCGTGTGACATGTATCACAGTTTAGTATGTAATCAGTGTTGTATAATTATTTGAGACTTGGCATGTAGTTACGTGGTATGCACGTCGTGTATTCGACTTGTATATCTGCATTGGACGGGGAGGACAACTAGTAGGCGTATGGGATACACACATTGGACTCCGTAGTATCCAGAGGAGCCACGAATCCAATGACTTGCTTTATACTGATATCGTGTTCTTCGGAGCAATACGGACGTATATATTTGCAGATACCTCATTTTTGGGAATAATGGATGTTGCATGTACAGATACCACGCTCTTTGGAGTATGGACGTTATGCCTACACCTACCCATACGTACCAAGGTTGTCCACACATTGTATTCACATAGATGTTAGCACACCCCTTTATTTTATTCAGTATTTATATATGGCATGTATTTTTGTATCTTGTTACGTCCCTCTGAGGACCTGGTTTCCTTCCAGATTTGGATGAGGCATATTATCCTATTGTGTACGGACCTGGGCAGGAGATGAGGTACGCATCTGAGGAGGAGCTAGATGTGCTTACATTAGAGTTCCCTCGATCATTGGTAGACCTTTCGCCTAGGACTGGAGCATCCTTATCTAGGTAGCCGATGCTCTAGTCGTATTCTCTTATCTATCTTTCAGTACTTTTATTTCGTCATAGTAGTGTGTTTGTTCCCATCAGACATATTCTGGATTGTACTATGATATTTCAGACTTGCCCTTATTTTTCCAGTATTTATTTCAGTACTTCTTGTTTATATTGTGGGTGAGATTAGACATTACCTGTTGTATGTTACTATTGGACTTGTTAGTATTTTATCACAACGTAGTACATTTCATCGGGTCCATTAAATTGGGTAATCCTACGGAGTCGTATTAGCTGGCCATTGCCATGTGGCCTGGTCCCGTGTATTTTGGGACTTGAACGTGACAATGTGAGAATATTCCCTAGATTACATTCAAGCCCCAGCAATCTTTGACATATTTTAATATATGGGTTGAGCGTTCCCCATAGTGACTGTACATCATACCTTATAATAGATGTCCTTGACGACCATGGGTCAAATAAGAGTACATTACAGAATGGACTTTGCCTTGAATTCAATATCATAGTTGCTATCATTTTCATTCACACAATGACATTACTGTGCCTTTAGTCGCACGTTAAAGGTCATGTGCTGACCTAGCATCAATTTATATATCTTGGGTCTCTACAAACTTACCCTTAAGAGACAACCTACGTCTTTTTTTATACATATATGTGAGTTCTTTAATGAATTTAACTTTTTTAAAAATGAAGTTGTTTGCTTCCTTGTGGTGCTACACTGCCAAAATATGGGCTAAAGCCGAGGTCCAACTGTTGGCCCAATATTTATATTGAGATTTTGAATATGGCTAATCGATTAAGTTTAGCATTATGGTAATCGATCATTACTATAGTATCTTCTACTTAAACTCAGCATTGTCCAGATATATAATATTTGCTCCAGTATATTTTCTTGTTTGTCTAACATGTACTTGTAGAAAGCAATAAGCAAGATCAGCAATGGACATATGCTATATGATGATGAGCCAAAGACGATGTTATACCAGAATATTTCGTCTAACCGCCTACGACTTATCTGGAGCGTCGCACCCGGGGGGTATCTTTGGACAACTGACGTCAAGAGAAAAAGTGTCTTCAAGTCAACAGATGTTTCAGAAGTTTGGCATCATCAGTGTTCTTGGTTTTTATATGTAATCTTATATTTTATTTGAGTCTAGGATTAATGTAAGTTGGGTCGCACTGGCAAATCCAAGTACCTATACCCAGATACCTAGTCCACTCAAATAAACTAAAGAACCTATGTACAAAATCAGGCCACATTCGTTAACAAAGTCTATCATACTTAGAAACCGAACTCGGGCCGAACTCGCCCTTTTGGTATAAAATCAACCAGTTCAATAAGCTCCTAATTTCTTGGCCCAACGGTTGGAAATTTTAATTAAACCCCATTTGAATTTTGGCAAAATTCTGTTTGCCTATACCCTATAAATAGGATTGGATTTCCACATTCCTACTCACTCAACCATTCTCTATCTTTCTATTCTATAGTGAGTAAACCCTCAAAGCCTAAACTTTCTTATCTCCAAGATCAACTCCCTAGCCTTCTAAGTACCAAGTGCGGTCTCGGTCTAGAAGTCTACAAGAGTTGTAAAGAGCTTGGTTCCATCAGTTACTCTCTCTCTCTCTCTCTCTCTCTCTAGCTGTGAAGTTCCGAGACTTTAGATCAAATCTCGTGGTTGTAAGAAGTTGGCAAGCCTTCGAATCAAAGCTTGTGATTCACTATTGGTGATTATAGTGGATAAAACTCCGAGCTTGAGTTCTCAGGACTGGACTAGTCCTCTCAGAGGGAAACCAGTATACATCGCGGTGTTTGCGTTTGCTCTATCTTACTCTTATTACTTTACATTACTGTCTTGCATATATACTGTTAGTTGGTATCTGCCTTCACTCTGTTTAATTTTTAATTTGATAGATTATTTTGCTGCACTCTATTCACCCCTCACTAAAGTTGCCCTACGGTCCTTCACCAACATCTTGGTGGTGTCATACCACTGTAGCATGAGATCTCAGCCATTTTGTAGTATTTTTCTTCCTCTCTCTATCTTTCAAGATGACGTTACCTACCTCTATGCGGTGCTACACTGCTGTGACATAGCTAGAAGTTAGATCTCATCTCATATAGTGTTACGCCACTGTAGCATGGGGGTAACATCCCTTTTGTATTACTGAGGTACCTCTTCCTGTTAAGCATGCTGGAATTCCATATGCCCAAGAACTCATTTAGGCTTAAAACCAACCTCTTATAGGACTTGCTCTATACCAAGATCAATCAGTAGACCACAGAGGTTATGAGATGTAATCCTAATAATATCTCCATGGAGTAATCTTTATACTTGATATTTTCCCAAGCAATGATCTTTTCTTGAATCAAAAGTAAGATAACTAGTAGATTTCTCTTTGAATTAATAGTATCATACTTTATGGTATAATTACAAAGAAGTAATATCAGAATTTCTTTAAGCATATTTTCTTTGTTGTGTCCTCAACCAACTGGCACTTGTGGCCTTTGGTGAACGGATCTACCATATATTTCTGGCTCTGAACACCAACCACTGCAATAATGTCACCATTGATGTGCCCATTTAATGTTGTGTCACAAAGTCACCACAGTCCATATCTTATAATTAAAAATATTATTTTAATCCATCACTATAGTCGCCTAGTACTCGTAGTAGATTGGTTTAGCCAAAATCTGTGACCCAACCAAAGAAAGATTATTCATTAGCTTCCGAAGCTATTTTGCTTCATCTATTGTAGCCACCGGAGCATAAAACTCATACTCTATTGATGAGTGAGTGAGCAAAGTCCGCTTCTTTGACTTCCACGATATAACAATCCTACCTATGGAGAAAATATATCCTCTCGTGGACCTTTCTCTCTCTTTTTCTGATCACCAACTAGTATCACTGAAGTCTTCTACTATAGTTGGATAATTATTGTAGTACAATACAAACTTATGAGTCCTCTTGAGATATCTTATAACTTTCTTTGTAGTTTTTTAGTATTCTATACATGGATTTCTTGTGAAATGACTCAATATACCTACGACAAAAACAATCTCAGGTATAGTGGCACTCGTAGCATACATCAAACTTCTGATGATGCATGAGTATTACAACTTTCTGATACTTTCCTATGACTGGCTTCGTCTTCTTATCACAACTATAAGGAGTATCGAACCTTATAATATCCTGATATTCGCAGTGTCTTAGATTCTTCTCAAGTAGTGAGCTTGTAATAAAGTAAACCCATCTTTCGTCCAAATAATTTTTATCTCCCGAATAACATCAGCATCTCCCATGTCCTTCATGTTGAACATGAACGAGAGAAACTGCTTTATCTCCGTGACACATTCTAGATATGTACCCAGAATTAACTTGTTATCCACACATAATAACCCCTCTGCCATCAACGAACTTTGTGTATACAGACTTATCTGTCTCATTAACCTTGTAGCCGTTTGATTTGATGACTTTATCAAACTTCTTATGCTATATATTGGGAGCTTGCTTTAGACCGTACAAAGATTTCACCAACTTACAAACTTTTTCTTCAAGTCCCTTTGTTTATAAGATTATACCAACTTACAAACTTTGTGTGTTTAACAAACAAAATAGTATAAAGAAATTCTAGACAGAAAATCTAAGTACAATTATTTTTTATTTTAGAAAATGTGACGATGAAGATCGAGTACTGTAGTGACTCCTTTACTCCGTTGATGGTTTGACGAGGGAATGAGAATGCTTTCTACTGTTCTCTATCTTATGATTGTCTGTATGTATGTCTCCATGTGGCTTTAGTAGGTATGCAACCCTACTATTAATAGCCGTCATGCTAACGGGACCATGCGCGCATGTGTTATGCACGCATGGATGCTGGAGTTGCAACGTGTCCATCCTCAAAAAGGTGTTATTGCAACCATGGAAACATGTCACAGTCTAATTGCCACATGGATTTATTGTTGGGATCTGCAGTTACTAAAAATCTGGTCGGCTCTCATACTTGGTGTGCATGACTTTGTCAGCTTGACACTTGGCCTGGAGAGAATATCCCCAGTTGCAACAGAAAGATCTTGACTTGAGGAGCACTTCCATACTAAATGCATGTAGTCTGGGACGCATAGGTCCAGAGATGCATGGAGTCAAAGATGCATGGAACGCATGGAGTCTGGGCCGCACGAGGCCAGAGATGAATGTGATGCATGGATTTTCGGGCGCATGGAACCAGAGACGCATAAAAAATTGTCTCTCATACACGCGGAATTGTATGAATGCAAAATGAGAAAGGTAATTAGGGTAGTGACTGACAATCTGACACCAACTGTCAGCCTCAGAATCGAGGTATTTCAAAGCATCAATGCTGGCATAGTAAAAAATGCTCTGACTTGACTGAGGTGACATTATGCGTCAATTTAGCCAAGCACCACTTGAGTTTTGACGCATGCACTTTAGTTTCTTCGACGCATGAGGGCTGACGCGCATAGGCACTTCTGAGATTTTTGATGCTTTTACAAGACCTCCTTCAAAGTTTTCAAATTGACAAGTTTGGAATACTTTGAATAAGAAGCATGAAAAGAGATTTTTCGAATGCATGGGTTGTCTGTCGCATGGAAGTCCTTCAGCTGTCTTTGACGCATGCACTTATTGTCACATGGATGGGTTTGCCACGCTGTCAAATCTGCTTTAAATGCCAAGATTTGGCTAGATCTTCAAATGAATTTCTTGGGATTCTGAGCCCGGTTGACACGTTTGCTGGGGCAAAACTTTCCAAGGAGTTAAAAGTGGATCACGCAAATCGAGGAGTCAAATTTATTTCCATACTTGCTTGGTTCATTGCCTTGACCCCCCCCCGACTTTGGAGCCTATAAATAGGCTGCCTAGGGATCAAGGAAGTACGAGCCTATATTAGACGTAGTACTTTTTTAGTAACTTGTAGTTGATAGGCATCATGAGCAAGTCTCCATTAGGCTTTGCGAGCTGGTAGAAACTATTGGAATAGACGGATTCTACGATGAACGGTCCTTCCCATTTAGCTTGGAACTTCTCGACTGTCTTGTGCGTCATAACCATTGGTCTTCTTACAGCTAGTACGAGTTTGCCTACTTGAATGCCCTTTCCTTGACACATTTGTTGAAGGCACCTAAAAGACGTGCCTGATATAACTCAATATGTTGTTGAGCTATAAGCCATTTTTTGTCAAGTGCTTCCAACTCTTGTAGTCGTCGACGGTGATTATCGTTAACGGTCAACTGGTTGGAGAGAGCCACCCGGAGGGAGAAAATTTGGACCTGGAGGCGGAGGACTGCTTCGCTCCTATAGACTATGGCAAATAGCGTGCTGCCAGTCGGTGTCCAGACCGTTGTTTGATAGGCCCAGAGATATTCATCCAGCTTCTCATTCCAGTCGCGCTTGTTGGATGACACAACTTCTTAAGGATCTTGATGATTGTTTTGTTGAATGCTTCTGCCAACCCATTAGTTGCTAGATTATAGGCGATCGAAGTGACATTTTGGATTCGATTTTTATCACAAAACCGGTAGAAGGAATGGCTCACAAACTATGGATTATTATCGTGAATGATCCTCCGTAGCAAGCTGAAGCGATATATAACATGATGCTTGACGAAACTCATCATGTTTGACGTCTTTACTTCATCTAGTGGCACAACTTTTTCCCATTTAGAGAAGTAGTCGGTGATGGCCAAGATAAACCGATATCCTTTAGACGAAAGTGGACTAATTAGTCTAATGATGTCCATTCTGCATGCTTCGAATGGCCAAGATGCTACTGTTGGGTATAGAAATTTTGAGGCCTGGTAGATAAAGTCTATATGGATTTGACATATTTTTTATTTTCTTGCATAGTTGACATCATCTGCCACCATTGTCAGCCAATAATAAACTATCCTCTGAAGATAATTTTGTAGCTTCGGTCCGGGTTTATGTGCACCACAAACACCGTCATGAGCTTCGTGAAGTGCTTGCTTCGCTTCTACATTCGATAAGTATCATAGAAAAAGTCCATCATAGGAATGGCGAGACAACATCTTATTGGTTGTATCATAATAGAACCGGAGGGAACGTCCCTTGAAGGAAGTAGCTTCCATCCGATCCTCGGAGAGAATTCCATAGACTGTGTAGTCTACAAATAGGATTCTCCAGTCCTGGTTGTTGGTGTCTCTCTTGACTGAATAACTCAGACATATATTGAGGCTATTTTTCGGGTAGACCAGCACTTGTCCGATTATAGTGATGAGTTGATGAGTATTGACTGGGATGGCCAAGGAGGTCGCGAGGCCGGCCAGAGCGTTTGTCTCGATATTTTATAGTCGGGACACATGTTCTATGAAGAACCTGTCGAATGTGGAGATTATACTGAGCGCGGTTTGGTGGTAAGAAATTAGATCTTCATGCCAGACTTTATATTCGCCTCGGACCTGACTGAATATCAGCTTGGAGTCACCGTAGGCCTCTAAGTTGTTCGCTCCTACTTGTTTGACGAGTTAGAGCCCCATAACGAGAATGTTATACTCTGCCACATTGTTGGAGCATGACTCTGTGAGAGACTAAGCGTGGTTGATGACCAGATCGTCCGAGGAGATCAACACTATCCTGACTCTAGCGACAATATCATCTTTGGGCCCTATTCTTAAAGCGTCGTCAAAAAATATTTGCCAAACGGCCTCTGCGCTCGTCACGTTGCAGTTTGTTACTTTATCTGTAATCTCGTCGTAGAGTTTTGATATTTCTGGCACTGGATGGGCAACCAGGAAATCGGCCAATGCTTGGTCCATGACAACCTTCTGTGGAACAAATACTATCTCGTTTGGTGACAGCAATATCGCCCAAGTAGCCAAGTAGAAATTGAGCGTCCCTGGTTTGGTCATGAGGACCCTGAGGGGGTTCACTTGTGAGACTACATGAATGGTCGACCCTGACACATAATGTCAAATTTTTTGAATGGCAAAGACCAAAGCTAAACACTACTTCTTAACGGGGTTGTATCCGTACTCCGCACCGACCATCATTCTGCTGAGGTAGTAGATAGCCTACTCATAACCCGTATCACTTTTCTGGGCTAATAGAGCACCGAGGGAGTGATTCATTATGCGCACATATAGCAAGAAGGGTCTTCCCACAACGGGGGCCACCAAGACTGGGGGCCTTGTAAAGTACCTCTTGATGTCGTCGAATGCTTATTGGCATTCTTCAGTCCAAACGAAGGAGCCTGCCTTCTTCATGAGTTGAGTGAACGGCTGGCAACGTCCAGAGAGGTTTTATATGAACCTCCTGATGTATGCCAATCTCCCTTGAAGACCGCGAAGCTCTTTAAGATTCTTCGATAAATGCATTTCAAGGACTGCTTTGGTCTTCTTAGGGTCTATATAGATGCCCTTTGAAGTTATGATTAAACCTAGGAACTTGCCATTAGAGACTCCCAGGAAAGACTTGATAGAGTTCATTTTTAGCTGGTGTGCCGGCATTAGATTAAATATCGTCCTCATATCTTGGAGGTGGTCATCTCGGAAGTAACTTTTGATAATGATGTCATCGACATAACACTCAATTGTCTTACGCAGATGTTCGCGAAAGATGGTACTCATAGCTCGTTGGTATGTAGAACCTACATTCTTCACACCAAAGGGCATAACTATGTAGCAATATAACCCTATTAGTGTTCGAAATGACGTATGTTTCTCGTCGTCTGGGGGCATCTTGATCTGATTATAGGCCAAAAACCCATCCATGGAGGACATACGCTCAAAATAACAGGGGTTATTATCACGTCCCAAAACCAAAATACTGGAGAGCGAGACTGACAAGGCCAGCTACATATACTTATAGCACAATGGTATTCTGAATATACGGTGAAGTTGTACACTACCAAAATATGATGAAAAAGTAATATTTTTAGCGACGTCATAAGTAAACGTCACTAATGTTAAAGAATTTAGCTACGTCGTAAGTAAACGTCGATGTACGTCATTGTTTGTGACAAATAGCGACTGGTAGCGATGATACTTTGGTTTTTTGAAAGAATAGTCATTATATGTTTGTTTAATGTCGCTAAAGTTTCTAAATTATTAACATTTAGCGACTTTTTAACGATGATTTTAAATTTTTAATTAGCGACATTTATAAACGTAGCAAAACATTGCTGATTTTTTTTATTCGGGATGTTTAGCGACGTCTAAGTAGTCATTAATATTTTCAGAATTAGTGACGCTTAGCGACTATATAAACGCTAATAGCGACGATTAGAGACATATTTAAGAGATGCCGCTAATATTTTTTAATATAGCGATCCGGTTTTACTTTTACTCCTTTCTAACTCGAAAATTTCCAAATTTTTCTCCTTTTCCCCCACCTCCATGACCTAACCCCTCGCCGACGACCCCCACTGCCGACCTCCATCGCCGACCGTGCTCCCCCTACGACCCTGGCTACCCCCTCCTCCTCCTCCAATGAGATCCCCCTCCTCTCCGGGCTCCTCCGCCTCAACGGAGTCCTCCTCCTCTCCGGGCACCCCCTCATCGGTCAACCCCCTCCTCTCCGACCGCCCATTCCTTTGGTAAATCCTATTCCTAACTCGGACATACACACATACACGGATACTAACACAAACCCAAACTCGGACATACGAACACACTAATACGCATACACTAACCTTAATACGGACACAAATACACACACACATGTTTGTATCATGTCATCTCATGATACGTATGGTAAAATTGTACGACACGTGGCTATGAAAGGTTAAGACATGATATCGAGGATAAGGTTGTAAGTATTTTATCGGATACTGACACACACATACATTATTTATCAATCATGCATGGTTATAAGTATTATTGTTGTTTTAGGCAATTAAGTAGGAAAACTGAGTGACTTGATTAGGTGTGGTTAAAAAAATTTCTATAATCATGTATCCTACACTAGAGCTGTACAAGGTGACCAAAAAAATGGCATAGTATGCATGTGTATGATGTGTGTGTGCTAAGGGGGGAGTGTAACTCAGAACTGTAACAAGGGGTGATAGGTGCATAGTAGTACACTATATTGTACTTGGGGAGGAGGTCGGGTGATATCAAGTGAGGTGTTGTGCATGCAGTGCACCCTTGTGTACAGTGCAGTGAGAGTGTGTGTGTGTATGTGTGTGTGTGTGTCATTGAGTATGTGTTTTAGTCAAGATATTGGGTTTGGGCCCATACTTGACATTTACAATATCAATATAAATAATATCTACCGGGCCTAAACTCTCTTTATTTTTTATTTCATAATCTATATAGCATTGACACTATATATCTACTGGTATAAATATCAAGTGTGGATATCCAGGAGTGTATCAGTGAGTGTCAACTTTGTATCCTAGATAAAAAAAATTGACACTGGATATCCATGAGTTGACTTTTCAATTAGAAAGTCATGGCATAAACAAATGTCAAGTGTGGATATCCAGGATACAAAGTTGACACTCACTGATAAAATATAATATGAGTATCCAGGATATAGAGTTGATACTAGAATATAAATATAAATAATATCTACCGGTGTAAATGTCAAGTGGGTAATATATATAGTGTAATTTTTAACTCAACAGACCCTGCAATAGTTTGGGGAATTCTTATGTGTATATAGGCGAGTAGGTATAAAACATAATTGGGTATTCCTAAGTATCAATGCTAGGACTAGGAGTATCAGTGCATGTAATGTAATTAAACGAAGAAGATAAATTTTCTGAAGAGGATTAAAAATATCAATATGAAATCCAATTAGACTTGTGACATGTAATATAATTTAAACTGTTTTCTTGAACGATGTCTATTCATCTTTGTATATCTGGAGTGAGTATCATTTGGATAATATAGACTATCAAATATTCACATGAGTATATACTTGAACGATGTATATTCATCTTTGTAGAAGTATCTAGAAATGGATCTGAATTACTATTTGCATCATCGTTCATGGATGTACAACCGTCATCCTGATAATATGTGCAGTGTGCGAGATAAATTCATAGAGGGTGTACAGCAGTTCTGACAGTTCACCAAGGCATTTTCTCAGTACATGGATGATACCAAAATTAAGTGTCCGTGTGTGAGATGTCGCAACTTGAAATATCATCCAGAAGTGGAAGTCATATATCATTTCTACTTAAAGGGTTTTACGCCGAATTACTATCAGTGGACCATGCATGGAGAACTTTAGTCTTTAGCATCGGAGTCGGAGCCTTATGTTGAGCCGTATATGTATGTCCACGACCATGCTGCTTACGATGATGGGTGGGTGAATATGGTTTTTGATACGGTGGGGCCTAGTTTCAATCCGGATAATTATTATTCAGCTGAAGAGGCACCGAACGCCGATGCTGCAAAGTTCATGGAGTTGCTGGAGAATGCAATAACTCTATTATATCCTGGTTGTGAGGATTATTCACCGTTGGAGGTGGTTACAAGATTATTGAGCATCAAGTCCGATTTTAACATATTGTAAGAATGCTACAACCGACTGATGGAGCTGATTATAGAGATCTTGCCAGAGGGTGCTAAGTTTCCTAAAGACTTCTACCGATCTGAGAGGATTGTGAGATCGCTCTAGATGAGATACGAGAAAATTAATGCATGTCGCAACGGATGCATGTTGTACTACAAAGACAACAAGGATGAAGACGTGTACAGATTCTGTGGTGCTATTCGCTACAAGACCACTGGTAGAGGAATGCTTGTCGGTGCAAGGAAGCCTACCGATTCGATGCATTACTTGCCTTTGAAGTCGCGGTTGCAGAGGTTGTTTATGGGGAAGGAGACTGCAGAAAACATAAGTTAGCACAGGCGGGAACAGATCAAAGGAGTATCGGATCATCCATCCGATGAAGAAGCATGGAAGAACTTTGATCGAGAGTGTCCAGATTTTGCTTCGGATCCACGTAATTTCAGATTAGGGCTCTCCTGTGAAGGTTTTACCCCATTCGGAATTTTGGGCTCCCAATATTCGTGTTGTCCTGTGATCATCACTCTGTATAATCTACCACCTTGGATGTGCATGAAGACTCCGTATATGTTCCCAACTATTATTATCTCGAGTTCGAACAATCCAAAGAGGATAATCGATGTGTATTTACAGCTGTCGATAGATGAGTTGAATCAGCTATGGCAAGTAGGTGCCAACACGAATGATGTTTCTAGAAAGATAAATTTTTAGATGAGGGCAACACTTATGTGGACTATCAACGACTTTTTGGCCTATAGAATATTATCGAGATTGAGCACTCATGGTCGTCTCTCATGTCCATATTGCATGGACCGCACTAAACTTTTTGTTTGAAATACGAAGGCAAACCATGCTTCTTCGAATGTCATCGACATTTTTTGTCGAATGATCATATGTACAGGAGGAACAGGGATGCTTTTCGTGCGGGCATTGTGTAAAAGGCCAATCCACTACAAATGTGGCCCGGATACACGATATGGGAAGAGGTAATAGATCTACCAAGTGCTATCGAAGAGTCTGCTAAGGGGTACAAATATGATGGATTTGGTCGCATCCATAACTGGACGAAGATGAGTATATTATGGAATCTGCCATATTGGAGCACCAATGTAAACTCCCTCACCCAAAATAGGTATTTTGTGCATATTTTATATTATTATATTTATTATAGATGTTGAATTTATTTAGAGTATTCTCTTAGTTAATTAGAAAATAATTTTTTTAGTATATTTACTTATATAAATATTTATTTAGAATTATTTTTAGGCTATTTTAGATTATTGGGATTTTTCCATAATTTTTAGTTAATTAAAAACTAGTAACACTAATTTTCTAGGACTTTGAAGAATTTATTTTATGTTCAAACTTAATTAAAAATATCTCAAACTTTTATTTTAGGTTCTAAATAATAAAATATATTTTCTAGAATTTTTGGAAATTTTCTGATTATTTTTAGCATTTATTTTGAGTTAATTATGAAAAACTGAATTAAAAACTAATTTCTGAAAAAGAAAACCCAAAAAGTAATTAATTCTACCCAGTCAGCAAACAGGGGCCCCACCTGTCAGCCTCCCGCAGCGAACGGAATCAGAATCATGAACCGTTTAAAGTTTCGGAAAGCTAATGTCGAGATCATCGACATATATTTTTTCCAGAATTTAATTCAAAGTATTTCATACTGTTAATTCTGTAGAACTTCTAGGTTAGAATTTAACCATCGGTGCACAATACAAAATTTGTATGTGCCATAATTCCCAAACGAATTTGAATTCGGACGATCCGTAAATTCTAGCATGTTTTTGACGCTGAAATATACAGGAAATCATGCATGAAAGTTGAGTTTGTGTCGGTTGACTTTTCGGTCAACAGATCGCCTCGATTTGCGTGCCATGAGTCTCGAGTTGATAAAATTCAGTTCTTTGGACAAAATTAGAGTTTAACAATAAAATTAGATTATAATAAGATTAAAATACTATTTTAGGTTATTTTATTCAGAATTAAAATAGATTAAATGGAGGAACCTATTTACCCACTTTTGTAACCTAACTTGTTTAATTTATGTGACGGGTAGATCGGACGACGTCTTGAGTTGGGACTTCATCCTTTTCAGACCAGGCAAGATACCTTGCCAAATTGCTTACAGTATTTTGCATGCTTAGTATATTTCTGTATATTTATTTCATTTCTGTATATTTATTGCATGTGTAGTTCCTTTCTGTCATTACTATATATTAGATATGTTGACACACACTTGAAACTTAGTATCATAGAGGACAATCATTAGGCGTATGGGCTTTTAACCACTCTGGTAACACCGTAGTCACTAGCACGCACTATGGTGGTCGTGTCCGATGGTCGCTACCCCAGAGGTATGTCGATTGATGGAGTCCGAGGGTCGCTACCCCAGAGGTATATCGGCTGATGGTGTCCACTGACGAGCGCATGAGTTGTGAGGATTAGATCGAGTAGTCTAACCTTGCCCATATGTCGAAAAGTTGTCCTCATTTGCATTCATATAGATATCTTGTACAGCGTACTTAGTTATTTTTAAATAATATGCATGTTTACTGTATTCAAGTTGGCTCGCTTTTCTGTATCTTGTTACATCCCTCTGAGGACCTTGTCCTCTGCCAGGTGTATCTGTTCTTGAGTATTTGCAGGAGTGCAGATTTGGATGGTTATATATGTTTCGTGGATGTTCTCTCTTCGAGCCCGTGATTGCTAGCTGGTATTCTTATATGGTGTTGTTGTATTGTACTTATTTTGTATTTGCTCTTACATTCGAGTTGGTAGTGGATTTATTTCCATCCAACTATCATCCTTAGATACTTATGTTGAGATCTAGTTATATAGATGTTGGTTATTCATTTATATTGATTTTCTGTGGATGTGATTTAGATTGTACCCTGTGACTTGTGACATATGTTTATACCACTTATGGATTTTATATTCATATTACAACGTACGTATGGGTTTGGTTTCCATATATTGGAGTTGTCATATCCATGCGGCTGGCATGCTTACGTGTTCGTCCTACGTATTTTGGGACTGGGGCGTAACATATTTTTGTGGTGGCCTATGCAGGTCGAGAGCATATTGTCTCGGTTACGTTATTGTACCGAACAAGCCTGCACCTAGGAATAGAGTATAGGATCTCATCCACAATTGACTATTATTCATCTTCCTCCTATCTATTCTATCTGAATAATTGTATCATGCTTGATTCCTGTACTTTCCTAATAGTTCTTTGAGTATAGCCTTCTGCTAGAATATAGGAACCCCTATTATTAGGATGATAATTATGGTAGCACACCTATTAAGAATACAATGAGAATATAGACACACCACTAAGTTTAGAATATCTTGTGAACCCTAAAATTCCTTATCTCTAGAATTGGTTTACCATTACCCCTTGATGTAATATGAAGACTTGAGAGTAGTATAGACTCTACTAGAGTTAGTTAGAAGTTTGACCATAGTGTTTGACCCTAGTATTGAGGAACCAATAGAAATCCATGGTTAAATATTAGGGCTGGACCTAACACTTATGGTGAGATAATATTAGAACTATAAAACTTAGATCATTGTCTTATTAGTAGCAGACAGTACCTTAGGAAGCCAAGAGCAATGAATATAACGTTTCTCTTGATCATACCTCGAACATAGCAACTAGCATACCACTTTCCCTTAGAAAACCACGATGCTATATAGAGCCCCCTTTTTAATTTCATATATTGTTCCTCTGCGACCTTAGCGTTCGCTAATTGTGCGACGACCAAATTTTGTTCCTCTATTCTTTATCTTTTAACTCGTGCCATCTGACACGGCTGATTATAGACCAAGTGAATTTATTCTATGTTAGGATATATATAGCTTGCTAGGATTTTGGTGGTTACTCTTGAATTTTAAAATTGTGTGCTTAGTAGTTAGAACTTGATGGTTTAAGCTATTCTTGTAGATTGAGACCTGGCGCTTATCCCTTAGTTTTAAATTGCGTAACATGTACCCCCACCTCGATACGAGTTAGATCCTTTTCCCTTGACGGTCAGTAACTCTTCTATCCTTACTATTGACACTTGCTCCATGAGCGCTATGATTAAGACGACCATGACCTATGTAATGAAAGAGGATACCCTAATAAATACCAAGACCCCTTCCCGTAGACCTTAACAGGAGTTCTACGGTATCCTTAAGGCAATTATAGTATTAGTTAATTGTTATAAGTTGGGTAGCATACCTCACAACCTAGTATCACATAGTCTTTTGCCCTATTATTGAAGTGTAGCTGAATGACATTAATTATATGCTAGCATAAGACGACAGTGTTTATTCAGACAATAGAATTTAGAGGTCCTTGCCCCCATTTGGTCGACTAGCGACATAGACAAGGAGGTTGTATGATAACTATAGAGATTTGTAGAGTCTTTATTATTATTGCTTATTCTATTTTTTGTTTTGTTTTTGTGAACTTGAATTGACTTATACCTCCTTTCATCATCATCTAGCGTACCTATAATTATTGTACCACCTTGACTTATGCCGCTATTATAGCCTAGTTTTGCAAGCTTATTCTTTCATCAAGCTTGTTCACTATATATATATATTAGTGGATGCATACATTAATACATTTCAGAATCAGTGTACTACGGTCTGATCAACCATAGTGAGCGTGGTTCGCCCTTCGTATAACTACTTTACGTGGATTGAGATATCTAGTGATTAGTAGATGAATGAACTTGTCCTCTAGATATGTCTAAGCATATCGTATCCGTTACATAACTGTACCGATGCGAGCATGTGGATAGGCATTACCAAAATAGGACTTCAATCCACAACTGCTTTGACAATTCCTATTTGAATTCTTTAAACGCCTTGATCCCGATACTTCTATTCTATTACCTCGCCCTTGAACTCTTTATTATTGATCTCCATCTTCCCTTATTTCGGAAAGATGAAACCTCGTGCTTGGTATAAGTTTGATACACAGAGAGTACTAGATATACCCCATAGGCCGATCACATACTTGAGGATTATTCTTTCGTAATTAAGGACATATCATATATGATATAATTGGCGTTGAAGTTTTGAGGATTGAATGACATGAGTAAATAAATTAAGGAATATTTTTCTTAAAGTATATAGCCTTCTGTGATAGATGGGTAAATTCTAAGTTGGGTAGAAGTGCATTGGCAACTCGAGAGAAATTTCTTTTAGATTGTGATCGAGTAAGATTAGATTGGGAGAGGTTCAAGCCATTTAATTTTGAGAATTTTAGAAGAATGACTAAGATGATGAGGATTAATGAATTTTAAAAATCTTGATATTGAGGACCCAATATTTATACCTTAAGTACATAATTTAATTTTTTGAGTATTGAAGGTAAAATCATCAATTTGAATTTGAAGGATAAATATATAATTTCAGACTTGAACATTGGTGGACTGCATTTAAATTATTTTTTAATTTGATAATTTAAATTAAGAATTAAAATTTGATGGTTGGACTACCTATTTAAAATATTGAGGATGTGAATGGAATTTAAAAAGTTGAAGAATACAAAAAAATTTATAAGTGAAAATAGGAATAATATTGGACTCGAATTACTTCTAGAGGAGATTATGATAGTTGGAGATCGTGAGGTAAAATTTGAGATGGATTGTTTAAATCTTGAAAATATTATATGGATTCAATTTAAATTTGGATATTGATAATTTGGAAAAGTGAGAAGAAATTACAATAGGTTGAATTTTGATTTGAACAATGATTGTCTTAATTTTGAAATGATCGCGATAGATTTGAATAGATTTTGTTATTTAAATTTTTGAAAGATATTGCGATTGACGTACCTTATGTACAAATATGAAGGATTTAACAAATTATGCCTTATTTTAATTTCGAGAACGAAATTATTTTAAGTTGGGTAGATTGTAAACTCCCTCACCCAAAATAGGTATTTTGTGCATATTTTATATTATTATATTTATTATAGATGTTGAATTTATTTAGAGTATTCTCTTAGTTAATTAGAAAATATTTTTTTTAGTATATTTACTTATATAAATATTTATTTAGAATTATTTTTAGGCTATTTTAGATTATTGGGATTTTTCCATAATTTTTAGTTAATTAAAAACTAGTAACACTAATTTTTTAGGATTTTAAAGAATTTATTTTATGTTCAAACTTAATTAAAAATATTCCAAACTTTTATTTTAGGTTCTAAATAATAAAATATATTTTCTAGAATTTTTGGAAATTTTCTGATTATTTTTAGCATTTATTTTGAGTTAATTATGAAAAACTGAATTAAAAACTAATTTCTGAAAAAGAAAACCCAAAAAGTAATTAATTCTACCCAGTCAGCAAACAGGGGGCCCACCTGTCAGCCTCCCGCAGCTAACAGTGCCGGGCCCGCCTGTTAGTGACCGCGGGGTGAAGCCGAGCCGACCTCGAGCCGAGCCGAGTCAGAGTTCGACTCGGACTCAGCTGAGCCGAGCCGCGTCAGTTTTGGACCGTCCGATTTGGGCGGGGCAACGTAGATGGCTGCCACGTGGTGCTTTCCGAGCCGCGGCTGCACTCTCTCTCCTCTATATATATATAATAGTTTAAGTTATTTTCTAGGGTTTTTCTTGAGCCAATTTTTGGAGAATTGTCATCTAGGGTTTCTTCATCTTCCAGAAGCTATTGCGCATTGTTCCAGACTCCAAACGAGACCTAGTTTCTTGCGTTAGAAATATATTGAGGTTAGCTTTCTGATTATATAAATTTTTTTTCGAAATTATTAGTATTAAATTCTGGAAAATTCGTAGAGCACAGCATGTACAAAAATAGACGTGTTTCGATATTTTCGCAATTCCGGGAGAACCCGGAATCAGAATCATGAACCGTTTAAAGTTTCGGAAAGCTAATGTCGAGATCATCGACATATATTTTTTCCAGAATTTAATACATAGTGTTTACATACTATTAATTCTGTAGAACTTCTAGGTTAGAATTTAACCATTGGTGCACAATACAAAATTTGTATATGCCATAATTCCCAAACGAATTTGAATTCGGACGAGCCATAAATTCTAGCATATTTTTGACGCTGAAATCTATAGGAAATCATGCATGAAAGTTGAGTTTGTGTCGGTTGACTTTTCGGTCAACAGATTGCATCGATTTGCGTGCCATGAGTCTCGAGTTGATAAAATTCAGTTCTTTGGACAAAATTAGGGTTTAACAATAAAATTAGATTATAATAAGATTAAAATACTATTTTAGGTTATTTTATTCAGAATTAAAATAGATTAAATGGAGGAACCTATTTACCCACTTTTGTAACCTAACTTGTTTAATTTATGTGACGGGTAGATCGGACGACGCCTTGAGTTGGGACTTCATCCTTTTCAGACCAGGCAAGATACCTTGCCAAATTGCTTACAGTATTTTGCATGCTTAGTATATTTCTGTATATTTATTTTATTTCTGTATATTTATTGCATGTGTAGTTCCTTTCTGTCATTACTATATATTAGATATGTTGACACACACTTGACACTTAGTATCATAGAGGACAATCATTAGGCGTATGGGCTTTTAACCACTCTGGTAACACCGTAGTCACTAGCACGCACTATGGTGGTCATTTCCGATGGTCGCTACCCCAGAGGTATGTCGATTGATGGAGTCCGAGGGTCGCTACCCCAGAGGTATGTCGGCTGATGGTGTCCACTGAAGAGCGCATGAGTTGTGAGGATTAGATCGAGTAGCCTACCCTTGCCCATACGTCAAAAAGTTGTCCTCATTTGCATTCATATAGATGTCTTGTACAGCGTACTTATTTATTTTCAAATAATATGCATGTTTACTGTATTCAAGTTGGCTCGCTTTTCTGTATCTTGTTACGTCCCTCTGAGGACCTGGTCCTCTGCCAGGTGTATCTGTTCTTGAGTATTTATAGGAGCACAAATTTGGATGGTTATATATGTTTCGTGGATGTCCTCTCTTCGAGCCCGTGATTGCTAGCTAGTATTCTTATATGGTGTTGTTGTGTTGTACTTATTTTGTATTTGCTCTTACATTCGAGTTGGTAGTGGATTTGTTTCCATCCAACTATCATCCTTAGATACTTATGTTGAGATCTAGTTATATAGATGTTGGTTATTCATTTATATTGATTTTCTGTGGATAAGATTTAGATTGTACCCTGTGACTTGTGACATATGTTTATACCACTTATGGATTTTATATTCATATTACAGCGTACGTATGGGTTTGGTTTCCATATATTGGAGTTGTCATATCCATGCGGCTGGCATGCTTACGTGTTCGTCCTATATATTTTGGGACTAGGGCGTAACAACCAATTTGATCAGACATAACCTTGATGTCATGCATATCGAGAAGAATATGTTTGATAAATAATTAATACTGTAATGGAGGTAAAGGGGAAGACGAAAGATAATCCGAAGGCCAGGTTGGACTTAGAAGAAATATGTAGACGTCCTACGTTGCATTTGATAGAGAAGGAGAATGGAAAGTCAAAGCAGTCTAAGTCAATTTTGTCACTGGAGAAGGAGAATAAAGGAAGACTTTGTAGGTGGATTTAGGGTCTAAAATTTTAGACGGGTACGTGTCAAACTTGAAAAGTTGCGTCAACCTCAAGAAAAATAAACTGGCGGGTATGAAGAGCCTCGATTGTTACGTATTCATGGAGAGGTTAATTCTAATTATATTTTAGAAATTCTTACTGCAGATCATTTGGGATCCGTTGACAGAGCTCAGCATATTCTTCAGAGATCTTTGTTATACTAAGTTTCTCGTCGATCATCTAGAAAAGCAAGAGAGGGACATTGTGGTAACACTGTGCAAGCTCGAGAAGGTGTTTCCTTCTGGATTCTTTGACTCCATGAAGCATTTGCCAATTTATCTTTCCTATGAGGCACGTGTTGGTGGTCCTATCGGTTATCGGTGGATGTACCGATTCGAGTGGCATCTGAATCACCTAAAGAGAAAGATAAAAAATAAGGCACGGGTTGAGGGCTCTATTTGTGAAGATTATGTTCTTGAGGATATTACAAACTTTTGCTTGACGTATTTCAAACCTCATGTTGCTACCAATAGAATGAGAGCTCCAAGAAACGACGACGAATATCAGAAATCTAATGATGCAATACTGAAATTATTCAATGCGTCCGAAAAGCCTTTAAAAAAATAAAGAAGAGATATTCGAATGACGACGAACTAAGGGTTGATCCGTTGTATATATTACTCAATTATGATGAGGATAAAGTGGAGAAGCTAGAGGGGTAAGTAATAAATACGTCCACGTTTACGTTATCTCAATGTAATAGTATAAGCTAATATTATGCTACTAATCAGCGGTTGCTTCATTATTTTTTAACACATATAATGATGAGCTGAGGTCGGTTAGACCCTACATAACAGACGAAGAAGTAGAACAAGAAATAAAAAGTCATTTTCCTTTATGGTTGAGCACATATGTAAGGATCTCAGTAATTACTTTTTCTGTATGCACTTGCACAATAAATAACTTACTATCGCTACTTTGGTATTTAGGTCGATTGTCTAATAACATACGAGACTGAATATATTAGAACTCTAGCCAAAGGATCAATTACTGTCATCAAAATATGTCCAAGTTACTGTGTGAATGGGTTTAGGTTCAAGTCAATAAGTTCTCCTATCAGAGACAGCTTCCTGGATCTTGATTCCACAAAAAATAGTTGTTTGTGTATCAAATCTTTGAACTACAAAAGACGTTAATCCAGACAATAATTTCTTTGGAATCTTACGAGTAATTATGGAGTTGACATATAATTAAGGCACAGAACCTGCTAAGATCATGATATTCAAGTGTGAATGGTTCGATTCGATTCAAGATCAAGATTAGAAAATTGACAAGCATGGTCTTGTGGATATAAACTATAAGCGTAGATATCAAGACTACGAATTATTTATCCTATCAAGTCAGGCTCAGCTCGTATACTTCACAACTTATCCTAGACGGGGGACAGCGAGGTCGGATTGGTAGAAAGTATGGAAGACTAAAGCTATAAATACCTTTGATGTTGACGAAATAGCTTATCAAGAGGACGAGCTACCTCTTATAACAAATATTGTAGATGTGGACTCACGAAAGTTACTCATTACATGACTATTAATGTAAAGAGGTATAATTATCCGAAGATGAAGATGAAATAGATGAAAGTGAATATGAGAAGGAAGACGAAGAGGAGGACGAAGAAGGCGAACACGATAAATTTTCTCTGAAAATAAAATAAATCTATTTGGACTTGTGATATGTATTATATTTTGACTCTATAATATACTATCCATTTAGACTTGTGATACTACTAGTTATTTACTGTGCAATTCTATTAATACTGTGAGATATGCATAACATTTTGGATGTAGAATGTACTATATATATGTTTATTTATTCTATCATCATATGTTGTTATCAGGTATGACAGGATAACACGGCGTGTTTGGCAGGTCCTAAGGTAGACAGAATGCTTCTCCGGTACTGCCTACTGTTGGTTCTTGATCCTCGTCGCCAAGTACTCCAGTATATCAACCAGTCACTTCTCCAACTGTGACGACGTTACGTGGCAGCAATCTTGAGACGAGTAGTTCCAGGCCTGAGACTACTCCCTCGTCCAGCGTTCCTCCTGTTGACGGAACCATGGAGACAGATGAGCATATGGCGAAGGTTGAGTCGACGTTATCCCAGCATCAGCGAGATCCTCCAAGCGCATCTCCGGACGAGACGAGGACGAAGATTTGGGCCGACGGTACAAAGTAAGTCAATTAGTTGGTTTATCATCATATATATCGTGTATTTCTTTATTTATTATATATTCACTTTTTTGATAAAAATAATAGATATCGTCAATCGTCGGTTCAGTGACGCCTGGGCCACTTTTTGAGGTATAACTATGGTAGCCCTTGGATCAACTACTCTAATACTCTGGATGAGAGGATGGCATTTTGGTTTGCGTACTTTAAGATAAAATTATATTTGATTTTAATATCAATTATCTAATTTATGCGTATTATATAACTTACTAAATTACTTCTTGTAGCAAATATATTTCTATCCATCGCACCGGGCCGAGTTGATCGAGCAGATGTTATCTGCCATTATCGCTAAGCTGATCCGTGATACTCTGGATAACCAAAAGGCTCGTGGTCGTGAAGGAAAACCGATCCAAGGTTGAATCACGCATGTGCAGTGGACTGCAATATTAACGGCTAGAGAGAAGGCAGCAAAGTGGTGTGGCGGCTCAATTCCGATGAAGGAATATTTTAGTCGTTTGGTATATTTTTTTTATTTTAGATATATTATTCTAATACAAGTACGATAAAATGGTAGTAGGATAAAATATTTAATTTAAGTACTAAATAATATATTTTTAACAGGTACAGAGGGGTGAGGATGCCAACATGGTGACCATCTTTCTAGCTACCCATCTAAAGGGCGGGAATCTCATTGATGAGAGGGCCTTGCAGACCTATGTAAGTATTACTTTACTTTGTGTTAATTTTAATATAACTAAGGAAATATACAAATAAATATCCATGTAGTTAGTAATAAGTACCTTAGACATTAGCAATTATTGAGTATCCATACTTTTATAGGCCAAGTATCTTAGGCTGCGTGAGCCGGCGACTGCTAGTACATCTACAGTGGGAGAGGCTGGTACTTCCTCGCAGCCTTCTCCAGCTCCGTTGGCGGACGAGTACTGGGTGACCGTTGGTGGTGGTCTCCAAAGGGGTACATACTACGGTACGGATCCTATGGTGCCCATGTTGTGACGCAGTCCTCTAGGGCCTCCACTGCAAGTGCACATTCCCCACAGCCCTTGAAGGCGTCGGCCCGAGTTCAGGAGATCGTTGACCGTCAGATTGCGTCTCTCCGTGACGAGTTGCTACGAAGGATGGAGAAGCAGTGCTTGTCCCAGCCACAGGCAGACGATGCGACGCTCATCGCATGATTTGATACGCTCGAGCGCAGCATCATGGAGCTCAGGGATTTTATAGCTGATCTTAGAGCGTCGATAGAGCACAGAGTGACGGAGTTGCAGGCATTACAGTTATCCATGGGCGAGAGGCTGACGATGATGCAGGATTTAATAGTTTATAGCAGAACGAGGCTGTTATCTACCATGGATTCATACAACCATCGACTAGTAGCGTTGGAGCAGATACGTCCTGCTGGTGCTGTCACCCTCACTTTTCCAGCTAGGGATAATTTGGTAATTTGGCATGGATAAATATTTTATGAATAAATATTAATATTAGTGTGTTATAGTACTTATTTGATGACTGTATTAATTATTTAATTATTAGTGAGTTATAGATTAAATATGACTTGTATTAATTATTTTGTTTGAGGCTAGTCCTCTAATTATACTTGTCATGACAACTAGTAAGCCTAGCTTGGATCCAAACTCATTATACCTACCCCCATTAATTAATTAGAGAGCATTAGCTTAATTTGTATTAGTTAGAAGCCTTCCTAATTTACCCCTTCCTAATTAGAACCTACGTGACACTAGTAGGGGCATGTTAGACTATTGCTAGTTGCGTGGAGAAGGGGAGAAGGGGCCGACCAATATTAGAGCCTCTCATTCTCTCTCTCCTCTCATTTACATTCTTTTAGATCTAGAAATTAGATCCCCAATTCCCCTCCTTCCCTCTATTGAATTCCTACTCAATTCACCTCAATTTCCTCCTCAAATTTATCACTCTTGGATATTTGGAGCTTGGAGAAGCAAGGAGCATACGGAGGAGGAGCTTTGGAGCTAGAGATCGTGTCCGGATCGTGTCAATTTATATTTTTATTCGGAATCTATCTCCTAATTGGTAAATTCTGTCACTACCATATTTTCTAAGAAAGGGTATTTTGGTCATTTCATAATTAATTAAATATTGTCTATGTTGAATATTTATTTATTGTATTATTTATTTATTGTTAGATGTTAGATTTTATTTTTGGACTTGTGCTAGTGGACCTAACTAGTTTAGATTAGATCCATGGACCAACATTTAATTCTAGTTAGAATTGAGCCCAATAGTAAGCCTATTCATTAGGAGGACAAATTAATTAGTTAAACCAATTGGACTAGAACCTTTCCTCCGTAATTAACTTCTTCATGACAAGTCCCAAGAGGTATTGTGGATATTTTATAGTGTCTTAGAGAGGGGGCAATGCCAGCCACTACTTAAGAGGGAGAAGACTCTCTCTCCTCTCTTTTCTTTATTCCAAATTTAGATCTAGAATTTCTCTCTTCCAAATGCCTTCATCCCTACACCAATTCCTGCCCAAATTTCTTCCTAATTCCTTATCTACTCATCATTAGAGGCTATTAGAAAAGGAGGAACCAAGGATCTACTAGGAAGAAGCAAGGATCTATAAGTTGAAGGCTCTTGACACTCAATTTGAGATTTTATTGGAAATCCATCTCCCAATAGGTATAATTCAGTTTTTTTCCTCTAATTAGACTCTAAATATATAATTTAATCATAAGGAACCCTCTCATATACTAAGGCTACCCATAGGATTTGGAATTACGTTCATTGGAGGCCTATGGAGAAAGTTATGTGATATTTTGTGTCAAATTTGGAGAAATTCCGAGATTGGCACAACTTGTGTTTGTCAATTGGTCAATTAGACCAAATTGACATATGTTTGGTTGTGTGAGACTAGTTTTGTATCCACAATTGAATACGTGTAGGCCGTATCTCGATAATTTGGTGATACGGGTTGATTTGGGGGTTTTTTTTGACACGGGGGTTTGAGCATGTCATATTTTGACACGGGCACGTAGTTGAGTAACTAGCTCTTCGTGTTGTTCATAATTGTGATTTTAGACTTGTTTGTATCCTTTGGAATATGTTTGGTGGATTGGTGGATTCGTATCGCAAGCATATCATAGAATGAGTGTGATACTGGTGCGGTGCACTCCACGTATTGATACTTTGTATTCTAATTTAATTTACCTTAGTTATAGCTATTAAAGTATTGTATTTATAGTTGTTATTATTATAAGATATATATATATATATATATATATATATTTATAGTTATAGTTATAGTTATATGTATTTTCTATTATAATTGTGATGTATGGGTGGTCATTGGAGAGTAGAAGAGAGTTCATTTGCACTATTATTATTGATATGTATATATATATATATATATATATATACCCACACTAATGATGCACATGAACTCTCCAATGACCACCAACACATCACAATTATAATTAGAAACATATATATATATATATATATATATATATATATATATGTGTGTGTGTGTGTGTGTGTGTGTGATTGATTGTATGTGTGTATATATGTGCTTGTGAGCTAGGGGGCAAATAAGCAGCAGCAAAAGCAACCAAAACAACAACAAAAGCAGCAGCAGAAGCAGCGATAAGCTGGAGCAGCAGCGAAATGCTGCAGCAGCAGAAGCCATAAGCAGCAGTACAAGCAGCGATAAGTAGAAGCAGTAACAATAAGCAGCAGTAGTTTGAGTGCTTATACTTTAAGATATGGATAAGTTAGGATAAGCTAGTTAATAAGCTAAGTTAGTTTTTATTGATAGTTAGTTAGTTAGTTATTTATATTTTATTAATAAGTTAAGTATATATATATATATATATATATATATATATATATATATATATATATATATATATATATATATATATATATATATATATATATATATATGAGAGAGATATAAATAGATAAGCAATAGTTAGCATTGGTTAGTATTATTTTTAGATTACCTTGAGTTACACCAAGGTAATGAGAGTTGAGGTATCTTGGGTACGGGTATTAAATAGCAAGGGGTATGTTAGTATGTTAGTTTAGTATAGTGTTGTTATAAGTTTAAATGCATATTAGTGTATAGTGAGGTGTATGGTTAGTTAGTTAATGTTAGATATTGGATTACCTTGAGATACCAAGGTGATGTCAAGGTATTGGTTATTCTCAAGGTATTGGTTTATACTCAAGGTATTGAGTTTGTATATCAAGATAGGTGTGTAGGTGGTGTGATACCGCTTTTGGTTCAAAGCCAAAGTATCCACTTAGTATTAGTTTAGCTAGGAGTACTTTATATTTTTATCTTTTATATATATATATATATATATATATATATATATATATATTATATTTTCATATCTAATAGCTTGCGTATCTTATGATACGATATTTTGTTGGTATCCTAGTATCCTAGATATAGCTATTATAGCGTAGTTACATAGTGTATGGACCCAATATCCTAGAGATGGACTCATACAACCTAGAAATAGCTATTTTGACCAAGTTTGACTAGTTTGTGTCACGACCCACACCCGGTGTAAGGGTACTAGTCGGAAACAACGCCCAGCCTACGCCGCCGAATCGGCGGTAGAACGATGTTTAGATAATCTATTTAACAATATAATGAACCACCAATAATGATAGTATATTCAATCACAGAACTAAGATAGAAATGAGCACAAATCAGATAAAGAATAGAATAGTCACAATACAACTCATGAGTCTAAAATAATACATCAATGAGTCTGAAGAAGTAACAAAATAAGCTGGAGACAAATCCAGTACAAAGAATACTACGAAGCTACAACTCTAGGGTCAACTGTCTCAGTTGGGCTAAGTCCCTCTTGAGCCAGGGTCTCAGAATCTAAACCCACAACATCCTGGGGTCCATAATAGGTAGGATACCACTCCTCAGTGTCATCTGAAAAAATATATCCAGTCAGGAAAGGAGCAGAGTACATCTCTAACAGCACTTCTAGTTAATGATAAAAACTATATAACAGTAAATAGCTGTGGATAAACAAGATGCACAATAGATACAAGAGATATATATACAATAAGGAAATACTAGAAATAAATACAATAATGAACAATATGCCAATGAACAATAATACTAATGACTAAGTGTGTGAGTACTAGCTTAACATGTGATCGGCTTGGGCAAGATGCAATGCGGCCTGGCAAATCATACGTGCGATGTATGATCAACACTATTCAGTAATCAGTACTTTATATAATAGGGATATTGATCACATATCTATACTAATACTCCCCACCCCGACTGGTATAATAGATCCAACTACGGTATGCTATGGCACGAGATTCCCCAAGAAGATAGATAGTCTTCCCGAGAATCGGTGTATGTACATGTACCAGATAACCAATGAAATAGTACTTGCATCATATACACCATATACCAAGGAATAACATCTTATGACGAGATCCGGATATACCAATCCGTGTAACCATAGTGTCAAGAGAACAAGGATATCTATACTAGATACAATGAACATAGAGGATATCATAAATGAGAAACTATCAGAGAATGTACTCGCCTGAAGTCCAATGAATAGTCTCACAGATGTCTGACTCGGTGCCTCGAAGACCTAGATATGGAATACAACATCAATACAAGGTCCCGAAAAGAGAATAAGTTAAACTAGTCAACTTTTAGGTCAATAAGTCAATTCTAAGTCAAAAAGTCAACTATGGTCAACTCAAAGTCAACTATGGTCAAGTATGGTCAACTATGGTCAAACCAAGGTCAACTATCTATTTCAAGGTTGCACAAGTCTAACACAAAAATCTTAGGTCAAAATACTAAAATCTAAGTCATAGAAACTACATCCTAAAATATTAGGATACCGTATCTCCGGATACGTGAATCCAAGGTAAAACCTCACAATAATACATATATATCAACAATAATGTATAATAATATAGAATATTAATTACAAACAAATAGGAACCATGGTTTTGAACCAACTTGGTATCTCCACAAAGTCACAAACTTGATACCCAAACCCCGTATCTTGGGTATCCCACTTACCTTGGTTTCCACAAGGTAATACTCAATACCTTGATATAGTAATTACCCTCATATATAATATAATATATATATACTAATATTATACAAATAAGAAGTATAGCGATAATAGCATTATATCTCAATATTAATACATATATATATATATATATATATATATATATATATATATATATATATATATATATATATATATATATAAATATAAGATATAAACAATATACTAATAAACTGCCTAACTATCACTGAAAGCAGTGTTGAAAAACACTGATTTTCAGTTAACAGACTTTCAGGGACAGTTCTGGCTGTCACTGAACTGCCGTCGTTATTGCTGCTGCTTTTTACACTGCTGCCTCCGCTTTGGTGACGGTTTTCAACCGTCACCATACCGACCGTCGTCGTTGCTGCGTTACTTCCCGCTCGCTGCTGTTGTTATTAATGACAGAATCTGTCAATAATTTCTGCCGCCGTTGCTACAGCTGCTGCTGCTGCTTCCGGATATTAATGACAGAATCTGTCATTAATTGCTGCTGTCGTTAAAAAGAATAATAATATATATATAACCTATATATATCAATATATATATATATATAAATCAATTAAATAAATTTATACCTCTATATATATAATCCAAACACATATATAATATATATATATATCTATATAAATAAATATCAATAGCTATAATACACATCCTATATACTAATGTACATATTACAACATGGTTAAATGCACACATACATAAATATGTTAATAAATATACATCCATACATATATATAAATAATCACATAATAACTATACATAATCTAATTACTTAATTAAAGATACATATATATTTTATAAAACATTTTCATATATTTTATATTCCTAACATATTTTATAACATGTATTAATGCATGTAGAAGAAAGCTACATATATATTTATACATTCTATTAGTACATATATAATACATAGATCTATGCTACAATAAATACCATAATAAATACACTATAATACATATATAATATCTATATATATATACTTAATTATAATTCAAGAATTAAAGCACTAATAATTAGATCTACACATAAACACACCACAAATGGAGAGTATCACACCGTATCCCACTAGATCTAGGATACGCAAGCGACACGAGTCCACCACACATCCAATTGTACCCTGAAGGACACAAGCAAGTCACATATATTATTTATGAACAAACCAAAGTGTCAAATATAGATCTATGTGTCCGTGTCAAAATACGACATGTGCAAAGTCCCGCGTCGGAGGGAAAACCCCCAAAACAACACGTATCACCAAATTATTGGGATACGACCTACACGTACCCAATTGTGGATACGACACTAGCCCCAAACACATAAACACATGCCAAATTGATCTATAGGGTCAATTAACACACACAACAAATGTTAATTCCGGAATTCCCCCAAAATTGACACAAAAAGCACCATAACTTTCTCCATAGGTCTCCTATGAACACAAAAACAAGTCCTATGGGTAGTACATACATATGGGTTGATTTTCTATGATTAAATCTTATATTTAGAAGCTATTTTAAGTGAGAAAACTGAATTATAACTATTGGGAGATGGATTCCCAATGAAACCTTCAATTGAGATAAAATTGCTTCCAAATTATAGATCATTGCTCCTCTTTGTAGATCCTTGCTTCCTTCTTTTAGATCCTTACTTCTTAAGTTTTTAATGGTGATTTGGGAAGGAATTGGAATGAATTTGGTAGGGAAATGAAATAGGAATGAAGGAAATTTGGTAGTGAAAAATTGTAGATCTAGATTTAGAATGAAAAAGAGGAGAGAGAATTTTCCCCCTCTTTTATATAGGTCGGCCCTTTCCTCTCCCTCAAGTAATTATGAAATGTCCAATATACCCCTTAGGGCCTCTCATGAAGAAATAATTAAGGAAGGAAGCTTCTAGACTAATGATTTAATTAATTTAATCCATCTCCTTAACAATGGGCTTTCTAATTTGGCTAAGTTTAACTAATTAATTCATGTTGGTCCATGGGTCCAAACTAAACTAGTTAGGTCCACTAATACAAGTCCAAATTAAATAAATAATATCTAACAACAATTAAATAATACAATAAATAATTATTTATCAAGCACAATAATTAATTAAATAGCAAAAGACTAAAATACCATTTCCTAGAAAATGTGGTAGTGACAAGTTTACCCTCCTTAAAATAATTTCGTCCTTGAAATTCAAAGATGAAAACTACCCCCCAAAATAACAGAACAGAACTAAAGAATCACAACTAACTAATGAACAAAACATAACTAGAAAATAACATACCTCAAGGTACAAACAAATATGGATAACGCTCTCGCATTTTATCCTCTCTCTCCCAGGTAGACTCCCCCGGAGAGTGATGCCTCCATGCGATGCGTACCAAAGGAATAGTCTGGTTCCTCAGCATATTCTCTCTTCGATCCAGAATCTCAACTGACTGCTCTAGATAGCTAAGAGTAGGGTCCACCTCTATCTCTGAGTGATCCAATACATGACTAGGATCTGCCACGTATCGTCTCAACTGCGACACATGAAACACGTTATGTACTTCCTCCAATGCAGGTGGTAAGTCTAGTCTATAAGCAACTGCACCGACCCTCTCTAGAATAGTGAAAGGTCCGATGAATCGCGGACTAAGCTTTCCGCCTCCACCAAAGCGAATCGTGCCTCGTGTCGGAGAAATCCTCAGAAACACCAAACCACCCACCTAGAACAAAACACCACCTTAAGAAATTAATCTATAACAACAACCAAAAACAAGCACAAAACAAAATCTAAACTATACCTCAAACTCCAAAGGTCTCTGATGGCTATCGGCCCAATGCCGCTGTCTGTCCTGCGCCACTCTAAGTCTGTCTCTGATCAACTGAACCTTCTCTGCTGCATCCACAACCATCTCTGGCCCAAGCAAAACTCTCTCTCCAACATCTCCCCAAGACAAAGGAGTACGACACCTCCGACCATATAGAGCTTCAAAAGGTGATATCTCTATACTGGCCTGGTAACTGTTGTTGTAAGCAAACTCTACCAAATGGAGATGGTCCTCCCAAGATCCCCCGAAATCTAGTACACAAGTGCACAACATATCCTCGAGAGTCAGGATAGTCCTCTTTGACTGCCCATCTGTCTGGAGATGATATGCAGTACTGAACTTGAGCTGAGTGCCCAAACTCTTCTACAAACTCCTCCAGAAATGAGAAGTGAAATGACTATCCCGATCTGAGACTATGCTGACGGGAACTCCATGTATCCTAACGATCTGCCTCACATATATCTCTGCCAGCTTCTCCGTAGACAAACCCACCTTGAAAGGCAAAAAGTGGGCCGACTTGGTTAACCTATCAACAATGACCCAAATCGCGTCTTTCCCTCCTGGAGATCGTGGAAGTCCGGACACAAAATCCATAGTAATGTGTTCCTACTTCCACTCTGAAATGGGTAATGACTGAAGTAAACCTCCTGGCCTCTGTCTCTCGGCTTTCATCTGCTGGCACACTAAGCATCTGGATACAAACTGTGCTACTTTCCTCTTCATGCCATACCACCACACACTCTCCCGCATATCTCGATACATCTTGTTAGCACTTGGATGTATGGAATACTGAGAGTGATGTGCTTCCTGCAATACCTCCTCTCGCAACTCCCCATTAGGCACACACAATCTAACTCCATGCCTCAAAGATCCATCCTCTTTAATAGTGAAATTATCCTCCAATCCTGCTCTCACCTGAGCTCTGATACTCCTCAGAGATACATCCTCATACTGTGCTGCCTTGATCCTGTCCATCAAATCTGACTGTATCTGCAGTCCCCACATTTGCATAGCACCACGAGGAACAATCACCTCAATGCCCAGGCTCTCCAAGTCCTCCAACAAATATCGATCCTGCGTCAAGAACATAGCTACCGGATACCTGCTCAAAGTATCGGCAACTACATTGGCTTTCCCAGGATGATATTGCAAAGAGATATCAAAATCCATCATTAGATCACCTCATCAAGCTTATTAGAACTCCCGATTATTTGCAATAGTTATAACTTATATAATACACTTGTTTCACTTCACTCTCAATGGCAGGCATATGGTTCCATATCTCGATTGATGTATAAGCATATCTCTTAAATCTTTTACAGCCTGTTAAACTAATCTGTGATATATTTCACAACTTTTATTACCAATCTTGATATTTCTCTACTCATGGCATCTCATTAAAACCCTTTATGCATATATATTTCTTTACTCTTGATACAGCTAGTATCAATCATCAAATTGAATATCATGCTCCATTGATCTTTAACACAATTCCTTGATACTTAATTATTTACATAGATCATCCAATTACATAATTTAATGACTATCCAGGACTGGCATGCTGATTCTGATACTTACTCTGGGAACCATTACTGATACTCTTTTCTTCTTCTATCTATATTGACAATACTAACTATAATAACGCCTATCATAGAACTATTGCTACAAGGTACTATGCTATGGGTATCTCTACATTAATGACTACTGCTCATATGTCCAACTAAGAAATACTTACAAACTCATAAGTCACACTCAGTCAAACTAATACAAGACACAACCAAAATTGCAAGTCACTACTTATCACACTAACAAGGATCCTTAAAGAAATAAGACTCAAAAAGGAATTGGATCAAGGACTGAAGGTATCTTTACTACTAGTAAAGAAAAGAAGCGATGGAACAAAGTCCTGGAATAACAGAAATAGATAAGTTTAGAGATGATACTTTAAGAACCATTTTAAGATACAACCTGATAATCATACATGTCTGTCCGAAATCATGACACTCAGAATCCTCGCCACGCCAGTAAGAATAGATGCGATAAACGATAGGTTCCGTAACTAAAGTATGCAACTCTATAATCATGTCATCTAGAATCCTCGCCATGCCAACCGGTATGGCTGCGAGAGACTCTAAGTTTCATAACTAAAGTATGTACATCCAAGTCAGGTTCCTACGTTCTCGTCACGATAGTTAATATGGCTGCAATAAACTCTAGGTTTCATAACCAAAGTAGACGTTTTACCTTTCTCACTGTCCTCATCAACATATGTCATCAGATGATACCGTAAAGTTTAGTCCGTAAAATTTATCTCGATAAAAAAAAATCAAACTCAACAACGACACCAAGAGTTAAATTTAACAACTGGTCAACAAGAATCAAACTCAATATCAACAAGTGAGAATGGACGGAAACAAGGAAAAGATTTAAATTAGAAATTATAATAAGATTCTCAAGGGGTCGTCCCAGGAATCTCTCAATAATTTGTGATTGAGTATCCTCTCTCATCCTAGTATCCTATGTCCTATATTCTATCGCAGGTACGCAGTAGTACAACTAAGACGTCGCACTACCACAACATCGCACAACTTGCGAAGTCTGACCTGCATGGGCCACCACTAAAAATGTGTCATGACCCGCACCCGGTATATGGGTACGAGAGCGTGGGTAGGTCCAGCCTACGCTGCAGTATCGGTGGTAGAACGCTGTCTAGGTCATGTAAATATCTAATCAATCTCACATAAATATCCAACTCCATAAGGAGACGCAGATATCACAAAATAATATGGAAATATACTCAATCACATAAGCTAAAGCACGATGAGATATCGAAGCAAACAAATAAAATACAAGACAAGTCTAAACATAATAAATAGTCTAACCTGCAATCAATACATCCAAGTCTCCAAGTATGTCGGAACAAGTCCTCTATGTAGCAGTCTGGAAAAAATATCCAGTCAGGATTGGAACGAAATACACCTCTAACAGCAGTTCCACATATATTGACAAAAACTATAACACAGTGTAAAGAAATACAAGACAGATAGGAATAACTGGCAATAAGAAATACTGACGAGCATGGATGTACTGGAAATAAATGGAATAAAGAAATGCTGGAATAATTGGAATACTGGAATAAATAAATACTGGAGCATGTCATCCTCAATGTACATCTAGCAATGAAATAGAAATCCAAGTACACGCAAGAACAATGAACTGGTATATAAGTGTGTACAAGATCAATAACTAGAACATGTAGAGATGCTAGATCAATATACTAAAGATGCATGTCAAGAATCATCTAAGTGTGTGAAACATCAGTATATCATGTGATCGGCTTGGGACTATATGACTCATTATATTGATTAGCGTTCATCCCCAACAAGTCCGGCTAACCATATGTAACAGCGATGAGACATGTAATGGTCAGCCTGCACCGACGTGAGGTGTGGGTAAGCTATGATGCATGTAAAGTTGGGTATGATCACATAAGCTACTAACATTTCCCTATTTTCCCAGCTAGCACGATGGATTCCAATCACGACTCCTCGTGACAGGTCTAATGATGCCAACTCGTGTAAAGAACAGTGTCAGAGTCATGTACGCTATACAACAAGAATTATAGAGATAATCAACATAATGGAAACTGTCAGAGAATGTACTCGCCTGGGGTCCTGCTGCTGGTATGAATCAGAGTCCAAGTCACAGTCCAATAGCCTATGTATTACAAACTTACCATGTCAAAAGATAATTTATTTTAATTTATTTAATTCTGGAATAATTAATCTAAAATCCTATTTTAATCTTATTATTCTGATTTTTAGGTCAAATCCTAATTTTTGCCCAAAAGAACCTAAATTTATCGACTCGAGACTCATGGCACGCAAATCGAGGCGATCTGTTGACCAAAAAGTCAACCGACACAAACTCGACTTTCATGCATGATTTCCTGTATATTTCAGCGTCAAAAACATGCTGGAATTTACAGCTCATCCAAATTCAAATTCGTTTGGGAATTATGGCACATACAAGTTTCGTATCGTGCACCGATGGTTAAATTCTAACCTAGAAGTTGAATTAACAGTATAAAAATACTTCGTATTAAATTACGGGAAAAACATATGTCAATTATCTCGACATTAGCTTTCCGAAACTTTAAACGGTTCATGATTCTGATTCCTGGTTCTCCCAAAATTGGGAAAACATCAAAACACGTCTATTTCTGGACATACTGTGTTCTACGAATTTTCCAGAATTTAATAATCATAATTTCGTAAAAAAAATTATATAATCAGAAAGCTAACCTCAATATATTTCTAACACAAAAAACTAGGCCTCGTTTGGAGCCTGGAGCTATACGCAATGGCTTTTGGAAGATGAAGGAACCCTAGATGGCAATTCTCCAAAAATCGGCTGAAGAAAAACCCTAGAAAATAACTAAACTAATATATATATATAGAGAGGAGAGAGAAAGAGCAGCCGCGGCTCAGGAGCTTGCCACGTGGCAGCCATCCGTGGCTCTTCGCCCAGATCCAGTGGTCGTAGATCCACGCGGCTCGGCTCAGCTGAGTCCGACTCGGACTTGGACGCGGCTCGGCTCGGCTCGGCTCGGCTCGGCTTCACCCGCGGTTGCTGACAGGCGGGCCCGACACTGTTCACTGCTGGAGGCTGACAGGTGGGCCCCCTGTTTGCTGACTGGGCAGAAATAATTTCTTTTTGGGTTTTCTTTTTCAGAAAATAGTTTTTAATTCAGTTTTTTATAATTAACTCAAAATAAATGCTAAAAATAATCAGAAAATTTCCAAAAAATTCTAGAAAATATATTTTATTATTTAGAACCTAAAATAAAAGTTTGGGATATTTTTAAATATATTTGTCCCTAAAATAAATTCTTGAAAGTCCTAGAAAATTAGGATTACTAGTTTTTAATTAACTAAAAATTATGGAAAAATCCCAATAGCCCCAAATTGACCTAATAACAACACTTAAGCATGAATTTCAGGATACGGAGGTTACAAGTCTACCCACCTTAAAAGAAAATTTCGTTCTCGAAATTTAAAATCCTCAATTGTTTTTTTTTTACCATCAAAATTAAATTCATCAAATCATACAATCATGAACTAATCCATATTGTTTTTTCACAACTTTTCAAAATTCTAGAAGTATCATATTCCCGCAAACCTTTAAAATTAAAAAAATCAAATTTCATTCTTATCAAAATCTCCTCAAAATTTTATGCTAATCACTAAATACAAAACTTAATATTCAATCCTCTAATTTTAAATCCACTCAATGTATATTTATAAAATTTAAAAATCTCGTCCAAAAAGTTTGTATTCAAATACTAACCCATTAATCATCTTATTCCTCAAATTTTGAGTAAATCACTAAATACAAAATTTACTATCCAATCCTTTAATTGAAATCCAGTAAACGCATATTTATAAATTTTAAAAAATCTTATGCCAAAATTTGAATTCAACACTAATCCATTAGTGATCTTAATCCTCAATTCCTTTTTCCACACAAAATCAAATAATGTATTAGTTATGAGATCTTCAAATACCATATTCAATATAAGTTCATAACTTGTAGTCCAATGAATATAATGATAATCTCCTTAATTTTCTCGAATTTTAATGATAGATTCAATCATATCTTAATCTTCATAAAAATTAATGTTTTAGCAAAATCGTCAATTCTGCCATATTAAATTCTCAACTTTTTATTTAAATAAATATTTATCCTCGAAATTTAAGGCACATTGTCTCTCTTTGTCAAATCATAACCTCTTCATTAATTTTTCACTACGGTCAAAACCTTCAACAGTCAAAGTCTAAGAGAATCCTACCTACAGTCACACAACATACAATCTAGAGAAAATATACATGGTTATGGTCTCCTTTGTCATGGTATTGCAGTCTCTGCTAGGGTGTACTACCAACTATATTCTAACAAGAAAATTATTGATACAAGCTATAGTACTAAGGAATCAATCAATCAAACAAACAGATGGAAAAAAAATATGAGGAAAGAACAGAACATAGCCTTCTAACCCATTACAAGCTATATGCACTTAACTCTGGCACATTCACTCACTAATTCCTATCTCTATATACTGATATCCATACCAACTAATCATTAGTCCACAACATCCATGAATACATCCTTATTGCATACACCTGTCTATTGATACCTAGATATGATACCAAGAATCTCTAACACAACCATAGTTTAATAATGCATCCAAAGTTTGATATCTCTACCCTTTTAGGTAACATAGTTTCTACTACAAGCACACTCACTGCTAGCTCTCTTACCTACTATAATTGTTTATACTATTTGTTCTTATCACTCAAGTGCACACCAAGTGCAACACATCATACTAAGTATTGCTCCTTCTAATACAACTATAGATGGACACCCAAGTCAGTTTGCGGTGCCCTCTCGAGCATGCTCAAGCCAATAGATCCTTACACATGTATATCATCTACTCATATACTAATATAAACTTCTTACCCACCATAAAATTTAATCTTCAAAATAAAATTATCAAATTTAACTTTTTGAAAAATTTACAATAAAATGCATATACTTTCCTCAAAAGTCAAATATTCCAATATCGAAATAAAATTTTAATCACTTCCAAAAATCTTTATAGCTTTGACTATGTGATTCTCAAGGAAAAGATTTAAATTAGAAATTATAATAAGATTCTCATGGGGTCATCCCAGGAATCTCTCAATAATTTGTGATTGAGTATCCTCTCTCATCCTAGTATCCTATGTCCTATATTCTATCGCAGGCACGCAGTAGTATAACTAAGATGTCGCACTACCACAACATCGCATAACTTGCGAAGTCTGACCTGCATGGGCCACCATTAAAAATGTGTCACGACCCGCACCCGGTATATGGGCACGAGAGCGTGGGTAGGTCCAGCCTACGCCGCAGCATCGGCGGTAGAACGCTGTCTAGGTCATGTAACTATCTAATCAATCTCACATGAATATCCAACTCCATAAGGAGACGCAGATATCACAAAATAATATGGAAATATACTCAATCACATAAGCTAAAGCACGATGAGATATCGAAGCAAACAAATAAAATATAAGACAAGTCTAAACATAATAAATAGTCTAACCTGCAATCAATACATCCAAGTCTCCAAGTATGTCAGAACAAGTCCTCTATGTCGCAGTCTGGAAAAAATATCCAGTCAGGATTGGAACGAAATACACCTCTAACAGCAGTTCCACATATATTGACAAAAACTATAACGCAGTGTAAAGAAATACAAGACAGATAGGAATAAATGGCAATAAGAAATACTGACGAGCATGGATGTACTGGAAATAAATGGAATAAAGAAATGCTGGAATAACTGGAATACTGGAATAAATGAATACTGGAGCATGTCATCCTCAATGTACATCTAGCAATGAAATAGAAATCCAAGTACACGCAAGAACAATGAACTGGTATATAAGTGTGTACAAGATCAATAACTAGAACATGTAGAGATGCTAGATCAATATACTAAAGATGCATGTCAAGAATCATCTAAGTGTGTGAAATATCAGCATATCATGTGATCGGCTTGGGACTATATGACTCATTACATTGATTAGCGTTCATCCCCAACAAGTCCGGCTAACCATATGTAACAGCGATGAGGCATGTAATGGTCAGGCTGCACCGACGTGAGGTGTGGGTGAGCTATGATGCATGTAAAGTTGGGTATGATCACATAAGCTACTAACATTTCCCTATTTCCCCAGCTAGCACGATGGATTCCAATCACGACTCCTCGTGACAGGTCTCAATGATGCCAACTCGTGTAAAGAACAGTGTCAGAGTCATGTACGCTATACAACAAGAATTATAGAGAAAATCAATATAATAGAAACTGTCAGAGAATGTACTCGCCTGGGGTCCTGCTGCTGGTATGAATCAGAGTCCAAGTCACAGTCCAATAGCCTATGTATTACAAACTTACCATGTCAAAAGATAATTTATTTTAATTTATTTAATTCTAGAATAATTAATCTAAAATCCTATTTTAATCTTATTATTCTAATTTTTAGGTCAAATCCTAATTATTGCCCAAAAGAACCTAAATTTATCGACTCGAGACTCATGGCACGCAAATCGAGGCGATCTGTTGATCGAAAAGTCAACCGACACAAATTCGACTTTCATGCATGATTCCCTGTATATTTCAGCGTCAAAAACACGCTGGAATTTACGGCTCGTCCAAATTCAAATTCGTTTGGGAATTATGGCACATACAAGTTTTGTATCGTGCACCGATGGTTAAATTCTAACCTAGAAGTTCTACAGAATTAACAGTATAAAAATACTTCGAATTAAATTCTGGGAAAAACTTATGTCAATGATCTCGACTTTAGCTTTCCGAAACTTTAAACGGTTCATGATTCTGATTCCTGGTTCTCCCAAAATCGCAAAAATATCAAAATACGTCTATTTCTGGATATACTGTGTTCTACGAATTTTCTAGAATTTAATAATCATAATTTCTCAAAAAAATTATATAATCAGAAAGCTAACCTCAATATCTTTCTAACACAAAAAACTAGGCCTCGTTTGGAGTCCGGAGCTATATGCAATGGCTTCTGGAAGATGAAGGAACTCTAGATGGCAATTCTCCAAAAATTGGCTGAAGAAAAACCCTAGAAAATAACTAAACTAATATATATATATAGAGAGGAGAGAGATAGAGCAACCGCGGCTCAGGAGCTTGCCACGTGGAAGCCATCCGTGGCCCCCCGCCCAGATCCACCGATCGTAGATCCACGCGGCTCAGCTCAGCTGAGTCCGACTCGGACTTGGACGTGAATCGGCTCGGCTCGGCTTCACCCGCGGTCGCTGACAGGCGGGCCCGGCACTGTTCACTGCTGGAGGCTGACAGGTGGGCCCCCTGTTTGCTGACTGGACAGAAATAATTTCTTTTTGGGTTTTCTTTTTCAGAAAATAGTTTTTAATTCAGTTTTTTATAATTAACTCAAAATAAATGCTAAAAATAATCAAAAAATTCCCAAAAAATTCTAAAAAATATATTTTATTATTTATAACCTAAAATAAAAGTTTGGGATATTTTTAAATATATTTGTCCCTAAAATAAATTCTTTAAAGTCCTAAAAAATTAGGATTACTAGTTTTTAATTAACTAAAAATTATGGAAAAATCCCAATAGCCCCAAATTGACCTAATAACAACATTTAAGCATGAATTTTAGGATACGGAGGTTATAGCGTGAAAATGTACTTTAAGCTTTTATGGTTTGTGAAGATCTCCATACGCTCTCCGTACCAATAATATTTCTACAACTTCAAAGCGAATATGACTGCTGCCAATTCTAAATTATGGGTAGGATAGTTCTTTTCATGAGGACGTAATTGCCTGGAAGTATAGGCAATCACTTTCCTATGCTGCTGAAGAACACAACCCAAACCCTTCCCCGATGCATTACTATAAATAGTGAAACCTCCGGACCCTGATGACAACGTCAAAATAGGAGCAGACGTCAACCTCTTCTTCAACTCCTCAAAAGCAACCTGGCAATCCTCCGTCCAAACAAACTCCACATCCTTCCTTGTGAGTCTGGTCATCGGCTCGATAATCCTCAAAAAATCTTGCACAAACTTCCTGTAGTAGCCTGCCAATCCCAAGAAACTCCTGATCTCTGCTATCGAACTCGGAGTCTTCCAAGATTCCACTGCTGAAATCTTCTTCGGATCCACGAAAATACCATCACCAGTCACAACATGTCCCAAGAACTCCACCTTGTCCAAGAAAAACTCACACTTGGACAACTTTCCATACAGCTTCTCCTTCCTCAGCACATCCAACACAATCCTCAAATGCTTCTCATGATCCTCCGGTGTCCTCAAGTATATGAGTATGTCGTCGATGAACACCACTACGAACTTGTCAAGGTACTGGTGGAACACCTTGTTTATCAAGTTCATAAATACCGTCGGTGCATTAGTCAAACCAAACGACATCACCATAAACTCATACTGACCATACCGAGTTCTAAAAGCAGTCTTCGGTATGTCCTCCGGCTTCACCTTCACCTGATGGTAGCCTGATCTAAAATCTATCTTAGAAAATACCTTCGCACCACTCAACTAATCAAACAGATCATCAATCCGTGGCAAGGGATACTTATTCTTGATAGTGAGATTATTCAAAGCTCTGTAATCAATGCACATGCGCACCAATCCATCCTTCTTTGGTACAAACAATACCGGGGCTCCCCATGGTGAAGAACTCGATCTGATAAACCCCTTATCCTGCAATTCGTCCACCTGCTTCTTCAACTCGACCAACTCGCTGTTGTTTACTCTATAGACATACTGTAAAATTGGTTCTACACCTGGCACCAAGTCTATAGAGAATTCAACATCTCGATCTGGCGGCAATCCTGGCAATTCCTCAGGAAACACATCCAAGAACTCTGCTATCAACGGATGTGGCAACTCCTTGTCTTCCACTATAGCTCCACAAATAATGTCTTCTCCCTACTCTGCAGCTCCTCTAGCAAACTCGAACTCTGGCTCTCCTGGCGTACCAAACAAAACTCTACCTCCTCTATAATCTATGCTAGCACGGTGCCTACTCAACCAATCCATCCCGAGTATAATGTCGTAGCTCGGATGTGGCATTACAAGTAGACACGCACTCAACTCCCGGCCTCACAGAGTAACTCTCCGATCCTTGCAAATATTATTAACCAGGATAATGCTTTCCCCGGTCATGATCTTACAAGTCCTAAGCAAAGACTCAGCTACCAAACCATGCTTCAAAGCAAAAGAAACAGATACAAAACTATGGGAAGCACCACTATCAAACAAAGCTAAAGCTGGAATGGAATCAAGAAGAATAGAACCTCCGATGACATCTCTGGTGGGTTCCTCCTCTTCGACGGTCATAGCAAACGCTCGTCCCTGTCAAGCACCTCCCTGCTGATGTTGGACAAAACGCTACTGCTGTGTCAGAAGCGGTCCCCTCGACTGTGCTGCAGGTGGTCTCGTCTGTGCCCTCAGAGCCGGAGCTGCTCCCTGAACTGCACGACGAGGATACTCCCTCGATTGATGCCCTTCAGTACCAAAATACAAACAAACTCATAGCCTCCTCCTGCAAACTTCCCAGATGTGGTCGGGCTTCTTGCAGTAGTTGCATGGAACTTGCTGTAACTGTCTTTGCTGCTGAGGTGCCTGGTAAAAAGGCACTCTAGCTGGAGTCTGGTTCTGCTGTGGCTGCTGGAAAGGTCTGGACTGGAAATGAGGATGTTTGGCAGATATTGCACTGCCGTTGGCCCCCAAAAAAGAATTACGGTCTCTCTTGGGCTTCAAACCCAATTCCCGCTCAACCTTGCGTGCCTCCGCAAGTATCTCCGAGTATGTCTCATAAAAAGACGGAATAAGAATCTTCACTTCCCAGTTTAGACCCTCACAGAAATGAATGGCTCGAATCTTCGGCTCCCTCACCAGATACTCTGCAAATTGGCTCAACCTACCAAACTCCACAGCGTATTCCTCCACAGACATGCTCCCCTGAATGAGACTTTCAAACTGTCTCCCCAAGTCTAGCCTGTCTGCCCGGAAAAAAAACTTCTTCTTGAAAAGGTCCTTGAATACCTCCCAAGATTGTCTTGCGTCAACCAGAACTGGCTTATTCCTGAACCAAGTGCGAGCGACGTCGAACAGTTGAAGTCCTACCGCCTCAACCTTCAGATCCTCAGAAAGATGGGACACCCTCATAAGACGCTCAATGTCCTCGAGCCAATCATCAGCATAGACGATGCCCTCCGTCCCTTTGAAAACCCTAGGCTCCAGTTTCTTGAAGTCCTGAATGTTGCCTGGCCGAAGCTGAGCAACCTGAGGAACAACCTGCTGCTGGATCGGAACTCCTCTCTTAACTATAGCACGAGCAAGCTGATGAGCACTCTCGATGCCCTGCCGTAGAACGTCGGTCTGCCTCTGATGTGCCTCTGACTGAGCCCTCTATGCCTCGAGCATCTCACAAAATAGTGTAAATATCTGTGACGCCTCTGCTGGCACAGGAGGTGGAGGTGGAAGCCCCTCAAATACAGCTGGCATAGTCCTCTGAGTAGGTGGTGGACCTCCAAAAGCAGCTGACACTCCAATCATCGGAGAAGTGACTGGTACAGGCCCTCGGGATATCACAGACCTCTCAGAAACTGCTCTCCTGCTGCGATCTAGTCTTATGCGGCATCCTGAGAAAAAGCAAAAGAAAGAATCAATATGGCACAAGATGTAAGACATCAAGGAAAGGACAGTTTAAGGGATCAAGTATCAATATCAAAGGAGAATAGTTGAATCAAAAGAATTTTCCTAGATGTGATTGAGTATCTTAGCCTATATCCTATATCCTATCGCAGGCTAGCAGTAGTATAACTAAATTGTCGCACTACCACGATATCACATACTTTGTGAAGCTGGACCTGCATGTGCCACCACCAAAAATATGTCACGACCCGCACTCAGTGTAAGGGTACTAGTCAAAAATAACGCCCAGCCTACGCCGCATAATCGGCGATAGAACGCTGTCTAGATAATCTATTTAACAATATAATGAACCACCAATAATGATAGTATACTCAATCACAGAACTAAGATAGAAATGAGCACGAATTAGATAAAGAATAGAATAGTCACAATACAACTCATGAGTCTAAGATAATACATCAATGAGTCTGAAGAAGTAACAAAATAAGCTGGAGACAAATCCAGTACAAAGAATACTACGAAGCTACAACTCCAGGGTCAACTATCTCAGTTGGGATAAGTCCCTCTTGAGCCAAAGCCTCAGAATCTAAACCCATAACATCCTGGGGTCCATAATAGGCAGGGTACCACTCTTCAGTGTCATCTGGAAAAATAAATCCAGTCAGAAAAAGAGCATAGTACATCTCTAACAGCAGTTCTAATTAATGATAAAAACTATGTAACAGTAAATAGCTGTGGATAAACAAGATGTACAATAGATACAAGAGATATATATACAATAAGGAAATACTGAAAGTAAATATAATAATGAACAATATGCTAATGAAACAATAATACTAATGACTAAGTGTGTGAGTACTAGCTTAACATGTTATCGGCTTGGGCAAGATGCAATGCGGCCTGGCAAATCATGGTGCGGTGTATGATCAATATTATTCAGTAATCAGTAATTTATACAATAGGGATATTGATCACATATCTATACTAATACTCTCCACTCCCGACTGGTATAATAGATCCAACCACGGTATGCTATGGCACGAGATTCCCCAAAAAGATAGCTAGTCTTCCCGAGAATCGGTGTCTGTACATGTACAAGATAACCAATGAAACAATACTTGCACCATATATACCATATACCAAGGAATAACATCTTATGACGAGATCCGGATATACCAATCCGTGTAACCATAGTGTCAAGAGAACATAGATATCTACACTAGATACAATAAACATAGAGGATATCATAAATGAGAAACTATCAGAGAATGTACTCGCCTGAAGTCCAATGAATAGTCTCACAGATGTCTAACTTGGTGCCTCGAAGACCTAGATATGGAATACAACATCAATACAAGGTCCCGAAAAGAGAATAAGTTAAACTAGTCAACTTTTAGGTCAATAAGTTAATTCTAAGTCAAAAAGTCAACTATGGTAAACTCTAAGTCAACTATGGTCAAGTATGGTCAACTATTGTCAAACCAAGGTCAACTATCTATTTCAAGGTTGCACAAGTCTAACACAAAAATCTTGGGTCAAAATACTAAAATCTAAGTCATAGAAACCACATCCGAAAATATTAGGATACCGTATCTCCGGATACGTGAATCCAAGGTAAAACCTCACAATACATATATATCAACAATAATGTATAATAATATAGAATATTAATTACAAACAAATAGGAACCATGGTTTTGAACCAACTTGGTATCTCCACAAAGTCACAAACTTGATACCCAAACCCCGTATCTTGGGTATCCCACTTACCTTGGATTCCATAAGGTAATACTCAATACCTTGATATAGTAATTACCCTCATATATAATATAATATAATATATATACTAATATTATACAAATAAGAAGTATAGCAATAATAACATTATATCTCAATATTAATACATATATATATATATACATATATATAAATATAAGATATAAATAATATACTAATAAATTGCCTAACTGTCACTGAAAGCAGTGTTGAAAAATACTAATTTTCAGTTAACAGACTTTCAGTGACAGTTCTGGCTGTTACTGAACTGCCGTTGCTACTACTGCTGCGTTTTACACTGCTGCCTCCGCTTTGGTAAAACCGTCACCATACCGACCGTCGCCGTTGCTGCTTTACTTCCCGCCCGCTGTTGTTGTTATTAATGACAGAATCTGTCATTAATTTCAGCCGCCATTGCTACAGCGGGTGCTGCTGCTTCCGGATAATAATGACAGAATCTGTCATTAATTGCTGCTGTCGTTAAAAAGATGAATAATATATATATAACCTAAATATATCAATATATATATATATAAATCAATTAAATAAATTTATACCTCTATATATATAATCCAAACACATATATAATATATATATCTATATAAATAAATACCAATAGCTATAATACACATCCTATATACTAATGTACATATTACAACATGGTTAAATGAACACATACATAAATATGTTAATAAATATACATCCATACATATATATAAATAATCACATAATAACTATACATAATCTAATTGCTTAATTAAACATACATGTATATTTTATAAAACATTTTCATATATTTTATATTCCTAACATATTTTATAACATGTATTAATGCATGTAGAAGAAAGCTACATATATATTTATACATTCTATTAGTATATATATAATACATAGATCTATGCTACAATAAATACCATAATAAATACACTATAATACATATATAATATCTATATATATATACTTAATTATAATTCAAGAATTAAAGCAATAATAATTAGATCTACACATAAATACACCACAAATGGAGAGTATCACACCGTATCCCACTAGATCTAGGATACGCATGCGACACGAGTCTACCACACATCCAATTGTACCCCGAAGGACACAAGCAAGTCACATATATTATTTATGAACAAAATAAACTATAAAATATAGATCTATGTGTCCGTATCAAAATACGACATGTACAAAGTCCCGTGTCGGAGGGAAAACTCCCAAAACAACACGTATCACCAAATTATTGGGATACGACCTACACGTACCCAATTATGGACAAGACACTAGCCCCAAACACAGAAACACATGCCAAATTGATCTATAGGATCAATTGACACACACAACAAATGTTAATCCCGGAATTCCCCCAAAATTGACACAAAAAGCACCATAACTTTCTCCAAAGGTCTCCTATGAACACAAAACCAAGTCCTATGGGTAGTACATACATATGGGTTGATTTTCCATGATTAAATCTCAGATTTAAAAGCTATTTTAAGGGGAAAAAACTTAATTATACGTATTGGGAGATGGATTCCCAATGAAACCTCCAATTGAGATAAAATTGCCTCCAAATTGTAGATCCTTGCTCCTCTTTGTAGATCCTTGCTTTCTCCTTCTAGATCCTTGCTTCTCAAGTTTATAATGATGATTTGAGAAGAAATTGAATGAATTTGGTAGGAAAATGAAATGGGAATGAAGAAAATTTGGTAGTGGGAAATTCTAGATCTAGATTCGGAATAAAAAAGAGGAGAGAGAATTTTCCCCCTCTTTTATTTAGGCCCGCCCTTTCCTCTCCCTCAAGTAATTATGAAATGTCCAATATACCCCTTGGGACCTCTCATGAAGAAATAATTAAGGAAGGAAGCTTCTAGTCTAATGATTTAATTAATTTAATCCATCTCCTTAACAATGGGCTTTCAAATTGGGCTAAGTCTAACTAATTAATTTATGTTGGTCCATGGGTCCAAACTAAACTAGTTAGGTCCACTAATACAAGTCCAAATTAAATAAATAATATCTAACAATAATTAAATAATATAATAAATAATTATTTATCAAGCACAATAATTAATTAAATAGGAAAAGACTAAAATACCCTTTCCTAGAAAATATGGTAGTGACAGTTTGACCTAGAGTTGACCTAGTTTGACTATTTTGACTTAGAAATAGCTTTATGACCTAGAAATAGACTAGTTTAACTTATTTTTATTCTAAAACCTTGTATTAATGAAATATTCCATATATAGTTCTGTGTGATACCAGTTCGGACACCGTTTTACATTATTTGCTCTGGACTACATGCGAGTACATCCTCTGATAGTTTTCATTATTTGATTACTACTATAATTCAAGTATTTAGAAAAATTACTTATGATTCTTTGACACATTGGTACACGGATTGGTATTGTTATTGGATCGCCAGTCATGAGATGTTACCTTGATTATCGAGATGGTATCGAATAATGCTCCTTGTTGGTATTGGATAATATTGGATATTATAGGTTAAATATTGGATACATTGGCTAGTAACGTGTCATGATTAGATCTATCATATTAGTCGGGAAGAAATATTAATTAAATGTGTGATCAAGAACTATCGACTAGTAGAATAATCATTGGCTACTAACTAACCATACACTTCACGTATAGTTGAATTAGCTCCTTAGTGTAATAATTGAATATCCCAAGCCGATCATATATTTAGTTAGTATCTCAAACACATGGTATATTGTAGATTCCATATTCAGTTCATAGATTACCATGTCCTATTTCTGATATTATAGTTCATCTCCTTCATTCTTGTACGCATTGATTTATATTTCTGCTGCTAGTTTTGCATGTTCCTTCATTGTTCTTAGATCATCAGTTATATTCTCATCATATATAGCATCCCCTATTTTACTACTTTATAGTTTTTGTTAATTAATTGGAACTGTTATTGGGTTGTACTTTGCTCCATTCCTAACTAGATAACATTTTTTAGAGGATCCGGGAGATTGGTGTCCGACGTACTACATATCTCGACCTATAGATGGTGCAGACATGGATCCACTAGTTTTAGAGTGACAGTCGGGAGATCTAGCCGGAATTACTAGTTATCATAGTTAGTTTTCTTTAGCATTTTGGTACCGAATTTGTTTTCGGCGTATATTTGAGACTTGGATATTGTTTCTATTTGTTGTTGTTATATTTAGACTGCATAGTTATGTTAGACTTCTTTGATATCTTATCATGCTATAGATTTGTGATTGAGTATTGTGTTGCATTAAGTATCTTGCCCTCCTTCTTGGAGTTGAGATATTATTGGCATATTATATATTATTATGAGATGATTAGATAGTATAGTTGACCTAGACAGTATTCTACCGCCGATGCTGCGGCATTGGCTGGGCGTAACCACGTACTCGTGCTCCTTCACCGGGTACGGGTCATAACATATTTTTGTGGTAGCCCATGTAGGTCAGGCTTCGCATGTTGTGTGATGTCGCGGTAGTACAACGACTTAGTTGTACTACTGTGAGCCTGCGATAGGATATAGGACATAAGACACTAGGATGAAAGAGGGATACTCAATCACAACTAGAAATTCCAATCTGATTTGAAATTGTACTTTTGATTCCTTCTAATATTGTTTTTCTTCCTTGATAATATCTTATCTTTTGTTAAATTATTCTCTTTTGTTTCGATCTGTCTTCAGGATGCCGCCGAAGACCAGATCCCATCGATCGGGAGCAGTTTCTGCGAGGTCTGCCACCTCTTAACCTCCCACTCAGACAACAGGGGTTGTACCTCATATGACATCAGTTCACGTAGAAGTCTCAGCTGCCTTTGGGGGTTCTCCTCCACCTGTTTGGAGGACTACCCCAGTTGCTTCGGAGGTACTTCCACCACCTCCATTGTCAGGAGATGTTGCGCCGATGGTTGCATTATTTAGAAAGATGATGGAGGTACATAGGGCACAGATAGAGGACCAGCACAGGCAGTCAGATATGATGTGACATAGTATGGAAAATGCTCATCAAGTAGATATTGCAGCAGTTCAGAGAGAGGCTCCTCCACAGCCACAGGATATTCAGCTCGAGCAGGGCAACATTCAAAATTTTAAGAAGGAAGAGCCTTGTGTTTTCAAGCGGACAGAGGGTATAGTCTATGCTGACGATTGGCTCGAGAATATCGAGCATCTTATAAGGGTGTCTCGTCTTGCTGAGGATCTGAAGGTTGAGACGTTAGGACTTCAACTATTCGACGTTGCCCGCACTTGGTTCAAAAATAAGCCATTTCTTACTGATGTGAGGCAGTCTTGGGAGGTGTTCAAGGACCTCTTCAAGAAGAAGTTCTTTGCTCGGACGGACAGATTAGACTTAGGAAGGCAGTTTGTGAGCCTTACACAGGGGAGCATGTCAGTAGAGGTGTACGACGCAGAGTTCAGAAGGTTGAGCCAATTTACGGAGTACTTGATGAGGGAGCCAAAAGTTCGGGCTATCCGTTTCTGCGAGGGTCTGAATTGGGAAGTGAAGATCCTCATTCCATCTTTTTATGAGACGTATTATGAGATACTTACGGAGTCACGCAAGGTCGAGCGAGAGTGGAACTTGAAGCCGAAGAGGGACCGTGATATGTTTGGGGGTGCTAGTAGCAGTGCAGGACCGACGAAGAAGCCGCAGTTCCAGTAACAGTTTTAGGGGGCTTATCAGCTCCAGTAATAGCAGTTTCCCGTACAGTTAGGAGCTTATCAGCAGCAATATCATATGTAGGAGCCAATTGTTGCCCCCGTACAAGCTCTAATACAGCGGATGCCATAGCAGTCTTAGAGACAGGTGCAACAGGCTCCTCAATGTACCTATTATAAGAGGATTGGGCACACTTGGGAGATATGCCGAAAGAGACTTAGAGCATGCTTACATTAAGAATCAACGGAGCATATGGTGAAGGATTGTCTCTGAACCCTTCATCATCCAGGCCAGGGTACAGATCAAGGTTAGAGAGGTAGAGCTAGGCCACCTGTAGCACCACAAATTGCTCATCACCCGTAGAAGGAGCTACCTTGGCAGAGCGGAGCATTTGTGATGACGGTCGAGGAGACCGATACTACAGGTGATGTGTTAACGATTTTTGTTCTTTCTTTTTATTCCTTCCATCTATTTTGATTGATTGCTTCTTTAGTACCTTTTGGATGTTTGTGTTATATAGTTAGTATAGGTAATAGAATACCCTGACAGAGACAACAGTAATAAGACAAGCGGAGCCCATGACCATGCATGTTGTTCTTTGCATATGACTAATCTTTGTGTGATTTTAGATAAGACCTTCTTGGACTATGATTGCTGGGGATTTGACCTAGAAGGAGTACGATCACCCTTAAATTTTGAGGACAAAATTATTTTAAGGGGGGTTGACTTGTCACTACCATATTTTCTATAAAAGGGTATTTTGGTCATTTCATAATTAACTAAATATTGTACATGTTGAATATTTATTTATTATATTATTTATTCATTGTTAGATGTTAGATTTTATTTCTGGCCTTGTGCTAGTGGACCTAACTTGTTTAGATTAGATCCATAGACCAACATTTAATTCTAGTTAGAATTGAGCCCAATAGTAAGCCCATTCATTAGGAGGATGAATTAATTAGTTAAACCAATTGGACTAGAACCTTGCCTCCTTAATTAATTCTATGATAACAAGCCCCAATGGATATTATGGAAATTTTATAGTGTCTTGGAGAGGGGGTAAGGCCGGCCACTACTTAAGGGGGAGGAGACTCTCTCTCTCCTTCCTTTTCTTTATTCCAAATTTAGATCTAGAATTTCCCTCTTTCAACTTCCTTTATCTCTACACCAATCCTTACCCAAATTTCTTTTCAATTTCTTTCCTATTCATCATTGGAGGCTATTAGAATAAGGAGAAAGCAAGGATCTACAAGAGAAAGCAAGGATCTACAAGGAGGAAGCAAGGATCTACAAGTTAAAGGCTTTTGACACTAAATTTCAGATTTTTATTGGGAATCCATCTCCCAATAGGTACAATTGAGTTTTTTTTCCTATAATTAGACTCTAAATCTATAATTTAATCATAAGGAACCCTCCCATATACTAATGCTACCCATAGGAATTGGAATTAGGTTCATAGGAGGCATATAGAAAAAGTTATGTGGTATTTTGTGTCAATTTTAGAGAAATTCTGAGATTGGCACATCTTGTGTTTGTCAGTAGGTCAATTAGACCAAATTAACATATGTTCGATTGTGTAATACTAGTATTGTGTCCACAATTGGATACGTGTAGGCCGTATCCCGATAATTTGGCGATACGGATTAATTTGGGGGTTTTCTTCCGACACGGGGGTTTGAGCATGTCACATTTTGACACGGGCATGTAGTTGAGTTGCTAGCTCTTCGTGTTATTCATAATTATGATTTTAGACTTGCTCGTGACCTTTGAAATACATTTGGTAGTATGGTGGATCCGTATCGCATGCGTATCATAGAATGAGTTTGATACGGGTGCGGTACACTCCACGTGTTTGATACTTTGTATTTTAATTTAATTTGGTTTGGTTATAGATACTAGAGTGTTGTATTTATAGTTGTTATATGATATATATATATATATATATATATATATATATATATATATATATATATATATATATATATAAGTGTGTGTGTATATGTGTGTGTGTGTGTGTGTGTGTGTGTGTGTGTGTGTGTGTGTGCGTATACATATCAACAATAATAGTGCACATGAACTCTCTCCTACTCTCCAATGATTACCCACACATCATAATTATAATAGAATATATATATATATATATATATATATATATATATATAGTTATATGTATGTTTCTAATTATAATTGTGATGTGTTGGTGACCATTGGAGAGTAGGAGAGTTCATGTGCATCATTATTGTGGATATGTGGTAGCATATATATATATATATATATATATATATATATATATATATATATATATATATGAGTGAGTTAGTATATGTGTGTATAGGTGTGTGTGTATATATGCATGTGAGCTAAGGGGCAAAAAAGTAGTAGCAAAAGCAGCCAAAACAGAAGCAAAAGCAGCAGCAGAAGCAGCGATAAGCTGCAGGAGCAGCAGCGATAAGTTGCAACAGCAGAAGCCATAAGCAGCAGCAGACACAGCGATAAGCTGCAGCAGAATTTGCGATAAGCAGCAGTAGCTATTAGCAGGAGCAGTAACAATAAGCAGCAGTAGTTTAAGTGCTTATAGTTTAAGTTATGGATATGTTAGGATAAGCTAGTTAATAAGCTAAATTAGTTTTTATTGATAGTTAGTTATTTATATATTGTTAATAAGTTAAGTATATATATATATATATATATATATGAGAGATATAAATAGATAAGAACTAGTTAGCATTGGTTAGTATTATTTCTAGATTACCTTGAGTTACAGCAAGGTAATGAGAGTTGAGGTATCTTGGGTACGGGTATTAAATATCAAGGGGTATGTTAGTATGTTAGTTTAATATAGTATTGTCATAAGTTTAAATGCATATTAGTGTATAGTGAGGTGTATGGTTAGTTAGTTAATGTTAGATATTGGATTACCTTGAGATACCAAGGTAATGTCAAGGTATTATTTTATACTCAAGGTATTGAGTTTAAATACAAAGATGGGTGCGTAGGTGGTGTGATACCGCTTTTGGTTCAAAGCCAAGCTATCCACGTAGCATTAGTTTAGCTAGGAGTACTATATATTTTTATCTTGTATATATATATATATATATATATATATATATATATATATTATATTTTTGTATCTAATAACTTGCGTATCTTATGATACGGTATTTTGTTGGTATCATAATATCATAGATATAGCTAATATAGCCTAGTTACATAGTGTATGGACCCAATATCCTAGAGATGGACTCATACAACCTAGAAATAGCTAGTTTGACCAAATTTGACTAGTTTGACCTAGAGTTGACCTAGTTCGATAATTTTGACTTAGAAATGGCTTATGACCTAGAAATTAACTAGTTTAACTTATTTTTATTCTAAAACCTTGTATTAATGCAATATTCCATATATAGGTCCGTGTGACACTAGTTCGGGTACCATTTTATATCATTTTCTCTCGACCACAGACGAGTACATTCTCTGATAGATTTTATTATTTGATTACTACTATAATTCAAGTATTTAGAAATGTTACTTATGATTCTTTGACACATTGGTACATGGATTGGTATTATTATTGGATCGTCAGTCATGAGATGTTACCTTGATTATCGATATGGTATTGAATACTGCTCCTTGTTGGTATTGGATAACATTGGATATTATAGGTTAAACATTAGATACATTGGCTAGTAACGTGTCATGATTAGATCTATCATATTAGTCGAAACGGGGAAATACTAATTATATGTGTGATCAAGAACTATCGGCTACTATTATAATCATTGGCTACTAACTAATCATACACTTCATATATGGTTGAGTTAGCTCCTTAGTGTAATCATTGAATATCCTAAGCCGATCACATATTTAGTTAGTATCTCAAACACATGGTATATTATAGATTCTATATTCAGTTCATAGATTACCCTGTTCTATTTTTGACATTATAGTTCATCTCCTTCATTCTTGTATGTATTGATTTATATTTTTGTTGCTAGTTTTGCATGTTCCTTCATTGTTCTTAGATCATCAGTTATATTCTCATCATATATAGCATCCCCTATTTTACTGCTTTATAGTTTTTGTCAATTAATTGGAACTATTATTGGGTTGTACTTCGCTCTATTCTAAATTGGATAATATTTTTCAGAGGATCCGGGAGATTGGTGTCCGATGTACTACGGACATCGACCTATAGATGGTGCAGACATGGACCCACTAGTTTTAGAGTGACAGACGGGAGATCTAGCTGGAATCACTAGTTATCATAGTTAGTTTTCTTTAGCATTTTGGTATCGGATTTGTTTCTGGCATATATTTGAGACTTAGATATTGTTTCTATTTGTTGTTGTTATATTTAGACTGCATAGTTATGTTAGACTTCTTTGACATCTTATCGTACTATAGATTTGTGATTGAATATTGTATTATAATAAGTATCTTGCCCTCCTTCTTAGAGTTGAGATATTATTGGCAGATAATACATTATTATGAGATGATTAGATAGTATAGTTGACCTAGACAATATTCTACCGCCGATGATACGGCGTAGGCTCGACGTACCCAAGTACTCGTGCCTCTTCATCGGGTGTGAGTCATGACAAATTCTGATTCCCCTTCAATTATAGCTTTTTAATTATATATTTAACCATTAGGAGTGACCCCATGGCATAGGGTTACCTCTAGGAACAAGTTCTAGGCTAATTGGTTATGTATTATGAGTTCTTTGTCGTAATTTATGTGTATGTTGGGGGAATTACGAGATTGACACATCAATATTGTGTGATGAGACCAATTGGATCTAATTAGACTTAAATCGGGATTATGGGACTAGGTACGTGTCCACAAAGTATGACGTATCATGTATTTTACGATACGGTGTGATACAGAGCTCTATTTTGGGTGATTATTTTTAATTCTCTTCAATTCATATTTTAAATAGTTATAATAGTTATTATTATGTGTATTTGATATGTAAGAATAATTATTCTAAGGAATTGGTAGATTTGATACCTCAATTTGATGGGTATCATGAGAAATTCATATAGCACACTCAAGGTGTTTGATGAAATGGTTATTAGTGCATTTGATGTGTTCACTCAACCTTATTATGGATATATATATATATATATATATATATATATATAGGTACTAGTCTATACTTTACTTATGTATCTATATTTCCATTTGTGTATATGTGATTGTGTGTGTGTGTTAGATTGATAACTGTAAGTGAGCTATGGTGAAGTGGACAGAATGTGAGCACACTGTGATGTTCTGTTGGCAGTGAACCCCACAGATGCAAGCAAGGGGGTAAAGTTTCAGTTACTTGGTAGCTAAGTGTACATATTGTGTGAGTTGCCCAGATTAGGGAGTTGGTCATGTTGCTGTTAGAATCGAGTTAGTTCAATAGTTTATTAACATTTCAGTTAGTATACCTTCATGTGTCAGTTTTGTTTCAGTCGATAGCTAGAAGCATTCGGTTGTTATGGGATTGATTATGGACCTGTGTGCAGAGCATTCAGGCGTAAGTGGCTCGAGTTATGCAAGTGTGTGGGTGTATTATTGTGTGATGGATTGAGGAAGGAGTGTTGCCAGGAAATTATAGTACAATAGTTTTTAAGTGTGAACACTGATACTAATGTATCAGTGCAAACCAGCCTTGGTAGGTGTTGCAACCTATTACAAACATGATGAAAGGGTATTCAGTAAGGGGATTCAGTAGTTAAGTTAGGGTATACAGTGGTTAGTATATATATATAAGTTAGTATAAGTTAGATATAAGTCAAGTGTATATTAGAGAGTATCAGTCAATAGGAAGTAAGGATGGGGGATATGCATTGTGTATCAGTAAATATGGATAAAGGGCAGTTCGATACTCTGTAAGCAGTCAAGGGGAGGAAAGCTCTGGTCTGATACCTGATATAAACTTATAGGTAATGTGACTGGGAGAGTGGGCTTGAAGGATGGGAGTGGCAAGGGACTTGGTGTATCAGATTAGAGGAAGGGGAACTTGGGGGTTCAGTGAAGCAGTGCAGTGCACTGTGTGCACTTTAATTCAACAACAACAACAACAACTCGAGTTGCACATTAATGTGCATCAGCAGCAATATTTCCTGGAACTACAGTGTCAGTTCTTCAGAGCGACAATAACTGCAGGTAAGTATGAGGGATCAGGTTCAAGTGAGAACTGCACATGTAGGCCTACAGGTAGTTGGTGTCAAGGTAGGAGAGAAAGACTAGCAGCTCATTAAAGAGAGGGAGTTCAGGTATGTGTGGAGTATGAGCATGAGTTGAGGGGACTAAGTTTCAATGTCCTGTAGTGCACACTAGTACGCTGCTCTAAGTGGGGCTCGATTTAGAGTTCAATGCAAAGAGGGGTTTGAACTTGAGGTATATCTTATACCTAGAGAGTATAAGATACTAGAGCAGAGCATGGAACACTGCACTGATACAGTGGCTTGGAGTATTGGCATAGATGCACTAGGAAAGTAATAGTTAGAGATGGATTGGGTTGTAGTATATCAGTTAGTTATTTAGAATGGTAGCTAAAGTCAGCAAGTATTATTTGCTATGGGTTAGTTAGTTAAATTACTTGATTTAGTTAATGTATTCAGTTAGAATATTAGTAGTGTAGTGTATCAGTCATAGCATTAGTTGTCAGTAGTTAATAGAGGATATTAGTTTAAGTATTAAGGTTGTTATGTATATATATATATATATATATATATATATATATATATATATAGTGTTTATAATACTTGAGTTGTGTAAAAACTAGTGTATCTAAGGGTTAATAAATATCTAGTATTAGTAGCTAATTAGTTATTGCCCATGAGAGATAGGGTAGTTTAAATAGTTTAAACCTACAATTATAGTTTGACCTAAGTGACCTTAAATTAGACTTAGAAATTAGAGTATGGCTTAGTATAAACCTAGATTTTACCTAGAATCGTACATTAGTGCATTTTTTAAACTATTTATCTTTCATAACACCTTTTAACTTGAGATTTCCTAAATAGGATTGTGTAAAACCAGCTTGGGCATCGAGATATACCCTTGGCTCAAGACCAGAGGCGAGTACATTTCTCTGTTAGTTTTTATTTCATGATAATATATATATCACATGTTCTAGAACTTTATACTTGATTCTGACACAGTAGTTTCACGGACAGGTACTATATGGATCCTGTCAGGAGATGTTATCACTTACCATGTTCAGCGGGTACTCCTTCACAAGTATTTTATCGTGTGTATCGGGTATCGAATTTTAGTGTACTTTGTGTTCACACACTACGCATGTTTAGTGTGCCCATATTTGTGTTCGTAACTTGTCGTGATTGGATCCATTGGTATTGGTTGGGGATGGGAGAGTAGAAGTTGGTTACGTGATCAAGCCCAAATATATTTGTGTACATGTCGATTACATATCACACGTGTAATTAAGTTACCATATTGTATTCGTGTTCAACCCAAACTGGTCACATAATGAACTTGTGGTCTATGGCACAGTAATTAGTTTTATCTATTTCTATTTAAATTGCAGTTATTAATATTGTTTATTCTTCAATCCAATATATTACCTGTTCACTCTAGTTCATTCCATTTCTTATTTTTAGTTATCCTGTATTCTTTCTATTATATGTTATATATGCTCGATTATGTATTTGGAACTGCTTTCAGAGTTATGTACTTCACTCCAATCCTGACTAGATATATTTTTTAGATGATTGGCTGGTGGACTAGTGTCCTACCTACTACGGGCTACAGGATGGCGTACCATTAGAGGATACTCATTTAGAGCAGGAGGACCTAGTATAAAAGGCTGAGGAGGCTTAGACTTTTTGTTTTGACTTGTATTAGACTTTATTGAGGTTTGGCATGTATATATATATATATATTATTTCGGACTTGTGGATGTATTTTAACTCTTTTTCTTCGTTATTCCATCTCGTGCTTTATCTTCCTTAGTTTGCAAAGTGATTGAGTATAGTTTACCATTGTCATATACCATATTGTTCCTCCGTTTGGAGTTGAGATGACATTATCAGGTACCTTATATATATTGTATGAGATGTTTAGATAGTATTGTTGATACAGACAATATTCTACTGCTGATATTGTGGCATAGGTTGGGCATTGCCTACTACTCGTGCCCTTATTCCGGATGCGGGTCGTGACACATTTTTAGTAGTGGCCCATGTAGGTCAAAAGTCACAACTAGAACGATATCGTAGTAGCGCTCACCTAGAGTACTGGTACGAGCCTGCTTTAGGATACAAGATATAGGCTGAGAGTTTACTTAATCACTTCTAGGAAATATTTCCAAATATATGTTTTGCTTTCCTTATCTATTGAATACTTTCTTTACTTTGAATAAAATATGTTATTCATTGATGATATCGTATCTTACTCAATATTGATTTCTTTGTTTCAATCTATCTTTAGGATACCGCTGAAGACGCGTTCACAGCTCTCAGGCACAATGTCAGCGAGGTCGGTCATTTCGTCACCTATGAGGGCAGTATCAGCAAACATTGTTCCAGCAGCTACATTTCGGAGGTCCGTTTTATCGATCCAGGTGGGCATTTCAGCAGCAGCTTTCTGGGGTGCTCCACTTCCGGTACAGAGGGCAGCACCGACAGTTTCAGGGGATCTTCCATCCCCACCACCTAAAGTCGATCAGATACAGATGTTCGCGCTCTTTCAGCAGATGATGGAGGCACAGCAGTGCCAATCAGAGGTTATGAGATAAGGCATTGAGAATACCCACCAGATTATGCTCACCGCCATCGAGAGAGTCGCCTTAGTCCAGCCACAGAAAGCCCTACCTCAGTTTACCCCACAGCAACCGAGGCCGGGGAAAATTATAGACTTTAAGATGATGGGGCTGAAGGACTTTAAAGGCACTAAGGGGATTATTTATGCTGATGATTGGATAGAAGACATTGAGAGGAACCTGCGGCTGGCGCAGATTCCAGAGAGGTTGCATGTAGAGACCGCAGGAAGCATGATATTTGACATCGCGTTGACTTGGTTCAGGACGGACCCTAGGATCTCAGCACCGGGACTTACTTGGAAAGCTTTTAAGGAGCTCTTCAAGAAAAAGTTTTTTTCCAGATGTGGCTCTGACATCTCTATAGAGCCAGTTTCAATATCTCATTCAGGCAGGTGTGACTGTAGATGAGTATGCGGCAGAGTATTGGAGATTAGGCCGCTTTATAGAGGGATAAAACCTCATAGGAAGGACCATAAAGTTCAGAAAGGGCCTGAACAAGGAGATCAAATTACATACGAATAAAGACCCCACCACTACTTTTGAGGGGATTCTAAGGTAGGCACAACGGGCAGAGGATGATCTAGATCTTGACTCCAAGAGGCCAAGGGACATAGGAGGATCCAGTATAAATACGGGTCCAATAAAATAGCCTCACTTTCAGTAGCAACATCAGAGATACTTCCAGCAGCCGAGACAATAGTACCCGGGACCAGCTAGAGCGCCAGTGCAGCAAACGCACCATATCTAGAGGCCAGCTATCCCTTACCCATTCTACAAGAAGCAAGAACATGGATGGGATGTGTTGTCACGACCCGCACCCGGAATTTGGGCATGAGTCGTGGGTACGTCCAGCCTACGCCACAGCATCGGCGGTAGAATGCTGTCTAGGTCTCAACATATAATATATCCTGTCAATAGTCTCAACTCCGTACGGAGGACAATGATAAATAATCCACAGTTCTATGATATACTCAATCACAAGCTATAAGAAATAATGGCACGATGGGAATCGAAAAGAGTTCTAATAAAAACAACCACAATAATCCAACTCAAATCCTGGGTCTAAATGACCTCACAAAGTCACAAAATAATAAATACAACTCAGTCTCAGTCTAGAACAATAAATGCAGAAAAATAATCTAAGAATTGCCAGGTACATTCTCCTCTAGGCTAGGCAACTCCTCTGGGTTTTCTGGAGTGAAATCTCCCTCTAATCCTGGGCCGTAATGAGTGGGGCACAAGCTCTCCAGGTCCTCTGAAAAATGTTATCCAGTCAGGATTGGAGCGAAGCACAAGCACTAACAGCAGTTTCATTAAATTGACAAAAACTATAAACAGTGTAAGAATACAAGATGAGAAGAAATACAGGAAATGTAAAGTACTGGAGAAATAAAATAGGCAAAAGAGCATCTAGCAATGAACAATAAACAGTGAATGCTAGAACAAGTGAATCTGAATAAAATAGACATCTAGCTAAGTGTTTGAAATATCAGTTTATTATGTGATCGGCTTGGGACTAGATTAGGCTGGTTATATATGATTAGCTATGATTCTTGTAGGTCAGGCTAACCATATGGTTAGCTATGATGCATGTAGTGGTCAGGCTAATCATATATAACAGCTATGATGCATGTAAATGGTCAGGCCGCACCCGACGTGAGAAGTGGGGTGAGCTATGATGCATGTAGAGGGTTGGATATGATCACATAATCTACTAATAGTTCCCCATCCCCCAGCTAGCATGATGGATTCCAATCACGACTCCTCATGATGGGGATCTAGGGTGCTAACCCGTATATCCATAGTGTCGGAATCAAGTATGTAATACAACTGAATTATAGTAATAATCAACAATAAAAACTGTCAGAGAATGTACTCGCCTGTGGTCCTGAGCAATGAGTGAGGATCGATGTCCAAAGTGGGATCACAATGACCTATTTATGGAATATTAATGTCAGGTACTGAATTAAGGAAATAACATGCTTAATTAATTTAATTATGAGGCTTCTAGGTCATACTAGAACTTCTGGTCAATACTAGTCAACTTGGTCTCACTAGGTCATACTAGATTAACTAGGTCTACTAGTCCATTTATATACCATGATAGCCCATACTGGACCAACCTAACTAAACTAGTCATTACTAGGTATACTAGACATTAGTACATAACTATCTATAAGATATTACATAATACTTATATACTAGAGTCTAGTTAGTACATATATACTTATATATAGCTTACAAGTTAAATCACTACCTAATACCAACTCAAGAACTAATGCTAATCATGCCAACACTTGATACCAACTAACTGATTACTAATATAACTAGTAAGTACTGATTAGGCAATACAATGCTAACTAAGCTAATAAAGGTACATCACTACACTGATATGCCAACCCACTCAACTTAACCTTACTGCACAGCACCCTACAGCACATATATTCACTCTAAGCTACACAAATTAAAGGTATTCACTCACAGTCACTCTCCTCACTGATACACTGGTTCACACACATATACTTTCACTGACACTGGTGCACACTGGTACCTTACTGCCACAGTACAAAAACTGCACTGATATGGGTTCACTGCACACACACACACTGCTCACTTCTCTGATACACTAACACAACTGCACATTAACATAATTCCTACTGATACAACCCACAGTGCCTAATTTTAGGATCCTACTGATACACAGCAAAATTAAAACATATGCACACACATACTGAACTGACACACAGAAACACTGCACTCACAGGGATAAACACACATGTATTCACATACTAGGAAATACACAGTTACACACAGGCTATTTTCCCCCTTACTGGAAACACACAGGAACTAATACCCTGAATTTACATAGGTTCTAACTCACACAGACACAGAATTCTGAGACAAAACTGATACCCACACTGTTAAACACCCACACACACATGAACATAAACTGAAACCAGGAACTCATACACACAGATTTCACACTCTCAGGTATCTAATACACAGGTACACATTTATACTGACACAGGTTTACACTCACATACTATAGGGATACTGATCACAGCCAAATAAACCCATATGAATAACACACACAGGCACAGCTCACTGGTACTCTAGACACTAGGTTCTAGGATACACACTACATATTGCTCACACACACATATTGTTTCCCTTACTGAGAACACAGTCAGACTACACAGTTCAAAATACTGGAACCAAAATGCACCTCACTCACACACTGAGATTTCTGGGAAAAAAATCTGAGACACACACACTATTCCACATAGACACAGGGTATCTAGCACACTCAGGTACTCTACACAGGGAACTACTCCCCCAAACACACATCTTCAGGCACGCTGTCACCTAGGTTTACTAGGTACACTCACCACACAGGCAATTCAAATACCTACACACTAGATTATCTACCCAACACACAGGTAATATTCTATTGAACCTGGGAAACATTCCACACACACTGATACATAAGTTCTCTTATACACATATATGCTGATACACTAGATGGGAATACCCAGCTACACATTGGTTTTCAGAGATAATACACCCACAGATATCTGGATACACTGAATACACAGTGCACAAAACTCAAATTGGACAGGAACCAAACACACATACACAATAACCCGACTGTGCACACAGTACACAACCCGACTGTACAGAAAAATACCCATATACCTACTGTACAGTGAATGCCCCCAAATCAACCCTAAAATCGAGATCCAACCCTTCTCGTTGGAGGATGAAATCAGTCTAATGCAAACACCTAGGGTTAGGGTTCACGAAATTGGGGAAATCCAACGTTGGGGCACCTAAACCCTAGAATTACCTATGTCTTCATGTAGGACCTACAAAATCGAGATCCATACAATATGGTAGGTTTTCTAATGGCCAATAACAAGGAAAACAGAAATTAAAATGGATAAAAATTCGGATTTACCTATAGGGAGATGGTTTCCTTATTGAAGTTCTTCTTCCCCAAGGTTCCTTGACCCAAGCTCCTTGTTCCCTTTGCTTTGGAGGAGGAAGAGGGAATCCCTAAGGTTTGATTCTGAATTTTGGGGGTGGGGGAAATGGTTTTCTTTGTGGAGGCTAGGGTTTCTTTCTTCATGAAGGAAAAGGGTGGCTTCCTTTTTATATTAAAACTAGGTTAGGGTTTCAATTGCATAGTTTTAGGCTAAACCCCCATGTTAGGTCATGAAGAACCTAATTAACTAGGGTTTAGTCATTTTAGGGTTTGAGGTCCAAACCTAAAGTTTGGATTCTAGGGTTTATCTAAAATTAGGTTTTCAAATTAGGGATTAGTCATTAGGGTTTGTCCTAATGAGTTCTAGGGTTTGACCTAAACCCAAAATTACTAACAATATATAAATAGTTTTACAACTCAGCAGATTAATTAAACACATAATTATTCAAAATAGTAAATTTACACAAATACCCTTACCTGGAAAAGTGGTAGTGACAAGTCTACCCTCCTAAAAGAAATTTCGTCCTCGAAATTTGGACTGAACAGAACAAGAAAAAAAATCAGAAAGGGAAATACCTCAAGTCTAGAAGAGGTACGGGTATTGCTCGCGCATTTCGTCCTCTCTCTCCCAGGTCGACTCCCCTGGAGAGTGATGTCTCCATGCAACACGAACCAAAGGAATAGTTTGGTTTCGCAACACCTTCTCTCTGCGGTCCAAGATCTCTACGGGCTGCTCGGGGTAGCTGAGCGTCGGACAAACCTCAATCTCCGAGTGGTCAAGTACGTGACTAGGGTCTGCCATGTACCGTCTCAGCTGTGACACGTGGAACACATCATGCACTCCCTCTAATACAGGCGGCAAGTCCAGTCTATACGCCACTGCACCTACCCTCGCAAGAATGCCAAAGGGTCCGATGTAGCGTGGGCTAAGCTTTCCGTCTTGACCAAAACGAATTGTGCCACGCATCGGAGAAATCCGTAGGAATACTAGATCGCCAACCTAAAACAAAACAGTCTCAACACGCAGTCTAAACAAACAACACAAACCAGAAAAATAACAATCTATACCTGAAACTCAAGGGGTCTACGGTGGCTGTCGGCCCAATGCCGCTGTCTGTCCTGCGCCACTCGCAGTCTGTCTCTGATAAGTTTCACCTTTTCTGCTGCATCCACGACCATTTCTGGTCCCAGCAAGGCTCTCTCTCCAACGTCGTCCCAAGATAACGGTGTACGATACCTCCATCCATAAAGAGCCTCAAATGGTGACATCTCGATGCTGGCCTGATAGCTGTTGTTGTAAGCGAACTCTACTAGGTGCAGATGAACCTCCCAAGAACCTCCGAGATCTAGAACGCAAGTGCGTAGCATATCCTCGAGAGTCTGAATAGTCCGTTCAGACTGTCCGTCTGTCTGGGGGTGATATGCGGTACTGAACTTGAGCTGAGTGCCCAAGCTAGCCTGCAGACTCCTCCAGAAGTGGGAAGTGAAACGACTATCCCGATCTGAGATGATGCTCACCGGAACTCTATGAAGCCTAATAATCTGTCGCACGTACATCTCTGCTAGCCTCTCTGTCGACGTGCCCACCTTGAAAGGTAAGAAATGGGCTGATTTGGTCAACCTGTCCACGATGACCCAAATCGCGTCCTTCCCTCCTAGAGAACGTGGAAGCCCTGAAACGAAATCCATGGTTACGTGCTCCCATTTCCACTCTGGAATCGGTAAAGGTTGAAGCAACCCACCTGGCCTCTGCCGGTCTGCCTTTACCTGCTGGCACACTAGACACCGAGATACGAAGCGTGCTACCTCGCGCTTCATTCCATACCACCATACGTGCTCCCTCAAGTCTCGATACATCTTGTTGGCACCGGGATGCATCGAGTACTGAGAGCGGTGTGCCTCCTGCAAAACCTTCTCGCACAACTCCCCGCTCGGCACACACATTCTCGTGCCGTATCGTAAGGAGCCATCATCTGCGATAGTAAAGTTGTCTGACAATCCTGTCTGAACCTGTGCTCTGATACTCCTCAGAGCCTCATCATCAAACTGCACAGCTCTGATCCTGTCCATCAGCTCGGACTGTATCTACAATCCCCACATCTGAATCTCAGTACCGGAAACTAACACTTCAATCTCCAAGCTTTCCAAATCCGCCAATAAATGTCTATCTGTCGTCAAGTACATAGCCATTGGATACCTGCTCAAGGCATCGGCGACTACATTGGCCTTCCCTGGGTGGTACTGCAATGAGATGTCAAAGTCCTTCATCAACTCTAACCACCTCCTCTGCCTCATGTTCAGCTCCTTCTGTGTGAATACGTACTTCAAGCTCTTGTGGTCTGTAAAGATATCCACACGCTCTCCGTACAGGTAATGTTTCTACAGCTTTAGAGCGAAGATAACTGCTGCCAACTCCAAATCGTGGGTGGGGTAGTTCTCTTCATGAGGGCGTAACTGCCTGGAAGCATAGGCAATTACCTTCCCGTGCTGCTGAAGAACACATCCCAGACCCTTACCTGAAGCATCACTGTAGATGGTGAAACCACCTGTCCCTGCTGGCAGCGTCAAAACTGGAGCTGTTATTAACCTCTTCTTCAGCTCATCAAATGCAGCCTGGCACTCCTCCGTCCAGACAAAATCTACATCCTTCCTAGTCAATCTGGTCATTGGCGCTGCAATCCTGGAGAAGTCTTGTACAAACCTCCTGTAGTATCCTGCTAGCCCGAGAAAACTCCTGATCTCAGCTACCGAACTGGGGGTAGCCCACGACTTCACTACCTCGATTTTCTATGGGTTAACCGAGATTCCGTCACCCGATACCACATGCCCAAGAAATTCAACCTTGTCAAGGAAGAATTCACACTTAGAGAGTTTCCCGTACAGCTTCTCCCTCCTGAGAGTCTCTAAGACCAACCTCAGGTGCTCTTCGTGCTCCTCCGGAGTCTTGGAATACATAAGAATATCATCGATGAACACTACCACAAACTTATCAAGGTATTGGTGGAACACCTTGTTCATCAGGTTCATGAATACTGCCGGTACATTAGTTAAACCAAATGGCATCACCAGAAACTCAAACTGGCCGTATCTGGTCCGAAAAGCTGTCTTCGGCGTGTCCTCTCTCTTCACCTTCACCTGGTGATAGCCTGACCTCAAATCTATCTTTGAAAACACCCTCGCTCCGCTCAACTGATCGAAAAGATCATCTATCCTTGGCAACGGGTACTTGTTCTTGATAGTGATATTGTTTAAAGCTCTATAATCAATGCACATGTGCACCGTGCCGTCCTTCTTCGGTACGAACAATACCGGAGCTCCCCATGGTGATGAACTGGATTTGATAAAGCCTTTGTCCTGCAGCTCCTCGACTTGCTTCTTCAGTTCTGCCAGCTCACTGTTGTTGACTCTATAGACATATTGTGAAATTGGCTCCGCTCCTGGAACCAAGTCTATAGAGAATTCAACATCTCTGTCTGGCGACAAGCCTGACAACTCCTCTGGAAATACATCCAGGAACTCCGCTATCAGAGGATGTGGCAACTCCTCTTCTTCCGCCCTGGCTCCGCAAAATATGCTCCTGCTCTGTTCCTCTGCTCCTCGGACGACCTCAAACTCCGGCTCTCCTGGTGGTCTAAATAATACTCTGCCTCTATATCAATCTATAGTAGCATGATGCCTATTCAACCAGTCCATTCCGAGTATAATATTGTACCCCGGAAGTGGCATGACGAGTAAGCTCACGCTCAACTCTCGGCCTCCTACTGACACCCTCCGGTCCTTGCAGTGATCACGGACTAGGATAATACCTCTACCAGTCGTGATCTTGCAAGTCCTAGCTAATGGTTCTGTGTCTAAATGATGTCGAAGTGCATAAGATACAGACACAAAACTATGGGAAGCGCCAGAGTCGAATAAGGTAAATGCGGGAATACAATCGAAAAGAACCGAACCTGTGATCAAGTCTCCTGCTGGCTCGATCTTCTCGACTGCCATGGCGTACGCTCGCCCCTGGGGTACACCTCTCTGCTGCTGGTGCTGGGCAAACTTCTGATATTATGGTGGAAGTGGTCCCCTCTGTTGTTGGCCTCCTGGTACGGTAGGTACCCTGTCTGGTCCTCTCTGGGCGGCTGCTCCACCCTGACCTGGACGAATGGTAGGGCAATCCTTCAGCTGGTGTGTCATCGATCCGCAGGACAGACATGAGCCCAATCTCTTCCTGCAGATCTCTCTAGTATGTCCCATCTTCCCGCAGTACGCACACTGGATGGCGGGCTGAGTCTGTCTCTGTTGCTGCTGCTGGACCTGCCCTCGGGCCGGTGCCTGATGCTGCTGCTGAAAGGGTCTCTGCTGTTGCTGCTGAAAGTGTGGACGCTTGCCCGGTCCCGCACTACTGTTTGCTCCTCCGGAACCATCGCGTCCTCTCTTGGGCCTGAGGCCCAAGTCGTCCTCAGCTATCTGGGCATCCATCAATATGCCCTCGTAGGTAGCTGTACGACGTCCCGACGTGCGAGACTTGATCTCCCTTGCCAGCCCCTTTCTGAACTTCTGGGCCCTGTCCCCCGGATCTCTAATCATCGACTGTGCGAAGCGGCTCAGGCAGAAAAACTCCGCGGCATACTCATCGACGGACGAGCTCCCCTGGGCTAAGTCATGGAACTGACTCTCCAAAGCTCCCAAGGCAACATCAGGAAAGAACTTCTCCTTGAAGAGCTCCTTGAAATCCTCCCAAGTGAGTCCCCTGCGCAAGAGTCTCGGCTCCGTGCGAAACTACGTCAAGGCAATATCGAACATCTGGCTGCCAGCGGCCTCGATCTGGAGGGCCTCTGGATGCTGTGCCAAGCGCAAGTTCCTCTCGATGTCCTCTAGCCAATCATCAGCGTAGAGTATCCCTTCTGTCCCCTTGAACTCCCAAGGCATCATCCTCTTGAAATCCACAATGGTGCCCGGCCTCTGGTGGTGCTGATCAGGACGCTGCTGTTGCTGAGTGACTCTCTCCACAGCCTGGAGAGCCACTTGATGAGCATTCTCCATGTTCACCCTCATCATCTCTGTCTGGGCCTGATGTGCCTCGGCCTGCACTCTCTGGGCCTCTGTCGACGTCCTCTGGGCATCGACCATGCCCTGGATCAAGGCGAACATCTGTGCCCCATCGACGGGCACACCTCCTGGATGTTGAACTGGTGGTGGTGGTGGTAGAGGCCCCGTCGTAGCTATGGGGACCCTCTGAACAGGTGGTGGAGGACCCCCGAATGCTGCAGACACTCCCACATGTACTGGAGATGTAGGAGGTGCTGCGGATGTCTGTCCGGCAGGGCGAGAGGTGGCAGACCTCTCTGAATCTGCTGCTCCGAGTCTCTGGGACCTCCTCGGCGGCATCCTGAAGACAGATCGAAAGATTTAATTAAGGCAATAGATACGATATCATCAAGGAAGGACAATAAATTTCTAAGGGAAAATCATTAAGAGTAGTATCATAAGAATCAGAATTCCCTATTTGTGATTGAGCATATCCTCGGCCTAATTCCTATTTCCTAAAACAGGCTCGTAGTAATACTCTAAGCGAGCACCACTACGATACTGCTCTAATGCGAATCTAGGACTAGACCTGCATGGGCCACCACTAAAAACGTGTCACGACCCGCACCCGAAATTTGGGCATGAGTCGTGGGTACGTCCAGCCTACGCCGCAGCATCGGCGATAGAACGCTGTCTAGGTCTCAACATATAATATATCCTGTCAATAGTCTCAACTCCGTACGGAGGACAATGATAAATAATCCACAGTTCTATGATATACTCAATCACAAGCTATAAGAAATAATGGCACGATGGGAATAGAAAAGAGTTCTAATAAAAACAACCATAATAATCCAACTCAAATCCTGGGTCTAAATGACCTCACAAAGTCACAAAATAATAAATACAACTCAGTCTCAGTCTAGAACAATAAATGTAGAAAAATAATCTAAGAATTGCCAGGTACATTCTTCTCTAGGATAGGCAACTCCTCTGGGTTTTCTGGAGTAAAATCTCCCTCTAATCCTGGGCCGTAATGAGTGGGGCACAAGCTCTCCAGGTCCTCTGAAAAATGTTATCCAGTCAGGATTGGAGCGAAACACATGCACTAACAGCAGTTTCATTAAATTGACAAAAACTATAAACAGTGTAAGAATACAAGATGAGAAGAAATACAGGAAATGTAAAGTACTAGAGAAATAAAATAGACAATAGAGCATCTAGCAATGAACAATAAACAGTGAATGCTAGAACAAGTAAATCTGAATAAAATAGACATCTAGCTAAGTGTTTGAAATATCAGTTTATTATGTGATCGGCTTGGGACTAGATCAGGCTGGTTATATATGATTAGCTATGATTCTTGTAGGTCAGGCTAACCATATGGTTAGCTATGATGCATGTAGTGGTTAGGCTAATCATATATAACAGCTATGATGCATGTAAATGGTCAGGCCGCACCCGACGTGAGAAGTGGGGTGAGCTATGATGCATGTAGAGGGTTGGATATGATCACATAATCTACTAATAGTTCCCCATCCCCCAGCTAGCACGATGGATTCCAATCACGACTCCTCATGATGGGGATCTAGGGTGCTAACCCGTGTATCCATAGTGTCGGAATCAAGTATGTAATACAACTGAATTATTGTAATAATAAACAATAAAAACTGTCAGAGAATGTACTCGCCTGTGGTCCTGAGCAATGAGTGAGGATCGATGTCCAAAGTGGGATCACAATGACCTATTTATGGAATATTAATGTCAGGTACTGAATTAAGGAAATAACATGCTTAATTAATTTAATTATGAGGCTTCTAGGTCATACTAGAACTTCTGGTCAATACTAGTCAACTTGGTCTCACTAGGTCATACTAGATTAACTAGGTCTACTAGTCCATTTATATACCATGATAGCCCATACTGGACCAACCTAACTAAACTAGTCATTACTAGGTATACTAGACATTAGTACATAACTATCTATAAGATATTACATAATACTTATATACTAGAGTCTAGTTAGTACATATATACTTATATATAGCTTACAAGTTAAATCACTACCTAATACCAACTCAAGAACTAATGCTAATCATGCCAACACTTGATACCAACTAACTGATTACTAATATAACTAGTAAGTACTGATTAGGCAATACAATGCTAACTAAGCTAATAAAGGTACATCACTACACTGATATGCCAACCCACTCAACTTAACCTTACTGCACACCACCCTACAGCACATATATTCACTCTAAGCTACACAAATTAAAGGTATTCACTCACAGTCACTCTCCTCACTGATACACTGGTTCATACACATATACTTTCACTGACACTGGTGCACACTGGTACCTTACAGCCACAGTACAAAAACTGCACTGATATGGGTTCACTGCACACACACACACTGCTCACTTCTCTAATACACTCACACAACTGCACATTAACATAATTCCTACTGATACAACCCACAGTGCCTAATTCTAGGATCCTACTGATACACAGCCAAATTAAAACATATACACACACACACTGAACTGACACACAGAAATACTGCACTCACAGGGGTAAACACACATGTATTCACACACTAGGAAATACACAGTTACACACAGGCTGTTTTCCCCTTACTGGAAACACACAGGAACTAATACCCTGAATTTACACAGGTTCTAACTCACACATACACAGAATTCTGAGACAAAACTGATACCCACACTGTTAAACACCCACACACACAGGAACATAAACTGAAACCAGGAACTCATACACACAGATTTCACACTCTCAGGTATCTAATATACAGGTACACATTTATACTGACACAGGTTTACACTCACACACTATAGGGACACTGATCACAGCCAAATAAACCCATATGAACAACACACACAGGCACAGCTCACTGGTACTCTAGACACTAGGTTCTAGGATACACACTACATATTGCTCACACACACACACTGTTTCCCTTACTGAGAACACAGTCAGACTACACAGTTCAAAATACTGGAACCAAAATGCACCTCACTCACACACTGAGATTTCTGGGAAAAAAATCTGAGACACACACTATTCCACATAGACACAGGGTATCTAGCACACTCAGGTACTCTACACAGGGAACTACTCCCCCAAACACACATCTTCAGGCACGCTGTCACCTAGGTTTACTAGGTACACTCACCACACAGGCAATTCAAATACCTACACACTAGATTATCTACCCAACACACAGGTAATATTCTATTAAACCTGGGAAACATTCCACACACACTGATACATAAGTTCTCTTATACACATATATGCTGATACACTAGATGGTAATACCCAGCTACACATTAGTTTTCAGAGATAATACACCCACAGATATCTGGATACACTGAATACACAGTGCACAAAACTCAAATTGGACAGGAACCAAACACACATACACAATAACCCGACTGTGCACACAGTACACAACCCGACTGTACAGGAAAATACCCATATACCTACTGTACAGTGAATGCCCCCAAATCAACCCTAAAATCGAGATCCAACCCTTCTCGTTGGAGGATGAAATCAGTCTAATGCAAACACCTAGGGTTAGGGTTCACGAAATTGGGGAAATCCAACGTTGGGGCACCTAAACCCTAGAATTACCTAGGTCTTCATGTAGGACCTACGAAATCGAGATCCATACAATATGGTAGGTTTTCTAATGGCCAATAACAAGGAAAATAGAAATTAAAATGGATAGAAATTCGGATTTACCTATAGGGAGATGGTTTCCCTATTGAAGTTCTTCTTCCCCAAGGTTCCTTGACCCAAGCTCCTTGTTCTCTTTGCTTTGGAGGAGGAAGAGGGAATCCCTAAGGTTTGATTCTGAATTTTGGGGGTGGGGGAAATGGTTTTCTTTGTGGAGGCTAGGGTTTCTTTCTTCATGAAGGAAAAGGGTGGCTTCCTTTTTATATTAAAACTAGGTTAGGGTTTCAATTGCATAGTTTTAGGCTAAACCCCCATGTTAGGTCATGAAGAACCTAATTAACTAGGGTTTAGTCATTTTAGGGTTTGAGGTCCAAACCTAAAGTTTGGATTCTAGGGTTTCTCTAGAATTAGGTTTTCAAATTAGGGCTTAGTCATTAGGGTTTGTCCTAATGAGTTCTAGGGTTTGACCTAAACCCAAAATCACTAACAATATATAAATAGTTTTACAACTCAGCAGATTAATTAAACACATAATTATTCAAAATAGTAAATTTATACAAATGCCCTTATCTGGAAAAGTGGTAGTGACATGTGTGTAGGATGAGATTGGGCCAGAATTTATTCTGTGGATCAGGAGAGCACCAGTTGAGGGATTGTCCTAGAGCTCCACCTCGTCCAGCTCCGGGCGGGGCCGAGGTACAAAGAGCACCCACGAGACCACCAGCGGGATAGCAAAGAGGACCTCCCCTACCACCACAACAACAACAGTTCGCTTAGCACCAGTAGCAGCAGAGAGGTGCCCAGCGACTGGGGCTAGCTTTCGCCTTCACCATCGAGGAGGAGGAGCTAGTCATTAATGTTATTTCAGGTTCAGTCCATCTTGATTCTTTTCCAGCTTATGCTTTATTTGATTCTGGTGCTTCACTTTGTTTTGTATCTGTATCTTTTGCTCTAAAATATCACCTTGAGACTGAACCGTTGGCAAGGATTTGCAATATCACGACTGGGGGTGGCATTATCCTGGTCAGTGATGTTTGTAAGGATCGAAGAGTTTCCTTGGGGGGCGAGAGTTGAGGGCATATCTAATCGTAATGCCACTTTCGAGCTACGTCATAGTACTCGGGATGAATTGGTTGAGTAGGCACCATAATAGCATTGATTATCATGAAAGCAGAGTTTTGTTTCAGGTGCCAGGAGAGCCAGAGTTTGAGTTTGTCAAAGGAGCAGTAGAGCAGAGCGAGGGAGACTTCTGTGGAGCTATGGTGGATGAGCAGGAGCCGCCACATCCATTGATTGAAGAATATATGGACGTCTTTCCGAAGTAGTTATTGGGGTTGCAACCAGACAGAGATATGGAGTTCTCTATAGACTTGGTGCCAGGCACAGAGCCGATATTACAGCACGTCTATAGAGTGAATAACAGCAAACTAGTAGAAATAAAGAAGCAGGTGGATGAGTTACAAGGCAAGGGCTTCATCCGCTCCAGTTCATCATTGTGGGGTGCTCCGATATTATTTGTACCAAAGAAGGATGGGTTGGTACGCATGTGTATCGACTACAGGGCACTCAACAACCTCACTATCAAGAACAAATACCCATTATCGCAGATTAATGATTTATTTGATCAGTTGAGCAAAGCGAAGGTATTAAAAAAGATAGACTTGAGGTTGGGGTACCACCAAGTGAGTTCTTAGTGATGCCGTTTGGGTTGACCAACACCCCGATGGTATTCATGAACCTGATGGATAAGGTGTTTCATTATTACCTGGATCAGTTTGTTGTGGTCTTCATTGATGATATTCTGATTTATTCGAAGACCCCGGAGGAGCATGAGAAATACCTGAGGATAGTTCAGGAGACCCTCAGGAAGGAGAAGCTTTATGGCAAGCTTTCGAAGTGTGAGTTCTTCCTTGATAAGGTTGAATTCCTCGGGCATGTGATTACATGAGACGGGATCTCAGTAGACCTGAAGAAAATTTTAGCAGTTGAATCATGGTCTACCCCGAGTTCAGTGGCGGAGATCAGGAGTTTTCTTGGATTGGCAGGCTATTATCGGAGATATGTTCAGAATTTTTCCAGGATTGCGGAGCCGATAACTAGACTAACCAGGAAAGATATAGAGTTTGTTTGGACTGAGGATTGTCAGGATACTTTTAAGGAGCTAAAGAAGAGGTTGACTACAGCTCTAGTATTGACATTGCCATCAGGAACACAAGGATTTTTCATATGCAGTGATGCTTCAGGTAATGGTTTTGGTTGTGTATTACAGCAGAATGAGAAGGTGATTGCCTATGCTTCCAGGCAATTACGCTCGCATGAGAAGAATTACCCTACCCATGACTTGGAGTTGGCAGCAGTTATTTTTGCTCTTAAGTTATGGAAGTACTACTTGTATGGAGAGCAGGTAGATATCTTTACATATTAAAAGAGCTTGAAATATGTGTTCACGCAAAAGGAGCTCAACATGAGACAAAGGCGGTGGTTAGAGTTGAAGAAGGACTTCAATATTTCCTTACAGTACCATCCAGGGAAGGCCAACGTAGTTGCTAATGCCTTAAGCATGTATCCAGTGGCTATGTACTTGACAAGTGATAGGCACTTGTTGGCCGATCTTGATAGCTTGGGTATTGAGATACTAGTTCCTGGAATTGCAGCACAAATGTGTGAACTTCAGGTACAGTCAGAGTTGATGGACCAGATCAAAGCCGCACAATTCGAGGATGAGTCTCTGAGGAGCATCAGAGCGCAGGTCCGGATGGGATTGGTAGAGGACTTCAGTATTGTAGATGTTGGGTCATTGCAGCATGGTACCGGATTGTGTGTGCCGAGTTAAGCGTTACACGAGGAGGTTCTTCAGGAGGTGCATCGATCATAGTACTCTATGCATCCAGGTGCCAACAAGATGTATAGGGACATGAGAGAGCATGTTTGGTGGTATGGTATGAAGCAGGAGGTGGCTAGCTTCATATCTAGATGCTTGGTATGACATCAGGTAAAGGCAGAGAGACAGAGGCCAGGTTGATTGCTTCAGCCTTTACCCATTCCAGAGTGGAAGTGGGAGCATGTGACGATGGACTTTGTTTTAGGTCTTCCATGTTTCCAGGAGGTAAAGATGTGATCTGGGTCATCGTAGATAGGTTGACCAAATTGGCCCACTTTCTGCCATTCAAAGTGGGTACGTCTACGGGGAAGCTCGTGGAGATGTATATGCATTAGATAGTCAGATTGTATGGAGTTCCTGTGAGCATAGTCTCGGATCGGGATAGTTGCTTCATGTCCCACTTCTGGGGGAGTTTGCAGGCTAGCTTGGGCACTCAGCTCAAGTTCAGTACTACATATCACCCTCAGACAGACGGACAGTCGTAGAGGACTATCCAGACCCTCGAAGATATGCTATGCACGTATGTTTTGGATTTGAGAGGCTCTTGGGAGGACCATCTTCACCTGGTAGAGTTTGCTTACAACAACAACTATCAGGCCAATATCGAGATGTCAATATTAGAGGCACTGTATGGACGAAGATGCCATACTCCGTTATCATGGGATAATGTTGGTGAGAGAGCCTTATTGGAACCAGAGATGGTCGTTGATGCAGCTGAGAAGGTAAAGCTCAACAGAAAAAGTCTTCGGGTGGCATAGGACAGACAGCGACATTGGGCCGAAAGCCACCGAAGACCATTGGAGCTTGTGGTTGGCGATATGGTATTCTTAAGAATTTCTCCGACACAGGGTACGATTCGCTTTGGTGGAGGCAGAAAGCTTAGTCCGCAGTACATTAGACCCTTCGATGTTCTTGAGAGGGTCGGTGCAGTAGACTACAGAATAGACTTGCTGCTTGTATTAGAGGGAGTGCATAACGTGTTCCACGTGTCACAACTGAGACTGTACGTGGCTGATCCTAGCCATGTATTAGTTCACTCGAAGATCGAGGTTGGTCCGACTCTCACCTACCTAGAGCAGCCTGTGGAGATTCTGGATTGCAGGGAGAAGGTGCTACAGAACCAGACGATTCCTTTGTTGCACGTCGCGTGGAGTCATTACTCGCCAGACGAGAGTACCAGGGAGCGAGAGGCCAAGATGCGTGAGCGATATCCTTATTTGTTTAAGGCGTGATGTATAATTCTTTTTTACTTGTATTGATTATTTTTGGTAGTTAGTTTCTTCCTTAATTTTGAGGAATAAATTTTTCTAAGGTGGGTAAGATTGTTACCCTCACTTTTTCAACTAGGGGCATGTTAGACTATTGCTAGTTGCTTGGAGAAGGGAGGAAGGGGCCAGCCACTATTAGAGCCTCCCATTCTCTCTCTCTCCTCTTATTTGCATTCTTTTAGATCTAGAAATTAGATCCCCAATTGTCCATCCTTCCCTCTATTGAATTCTTACTTAATTTACCTCTATTTGCTCCTTAAATTTATCACTCTTGGAGCTTTGGAGCCTGGAGAAGTAAGGAGCACAAGGAAGAGGAGCTTTAGAGCTAGAGATTGTGTGCAGATAGTGTCCAATTATGTTTTTATTAGAAATCCATCTCCCAATTGGTAAATTCTGATTCCCTGTCCATTGTAGCTTCTTAATCATGCATTTGACCATTAGGAATGACCCCATGGCATAGGACTACCAATAGGAATAAGTTCTAGGCTAATTGGTTATGTATTATGAGTTCTTTGTGGTAAGTTGTGTGCAGGTTGGGAGAATTACGAGATTGACACATAAATATAGTATCATGAGACTAATTGGATCTAATTAGAATTAAATTAGGATTATGGGACTAGGTACGTGTCTACAAATGGATACGTGTAGGCCGTATCATGGTATTTTGTTATATGGTATGATACAGAGCTCCATTTTGGGTGATTAGTGTTAATTCTCTTAAATTCCTATTTTAAATAGTTATAATAGTTATTATTGTGTGAATTTGATATGTGAGAATAATTATTCTAAGGAATTATGAGTTTTTATACCTCAAATGGATGGGTATCATGAGAAATTCACATAGCACACTCAAGGTGTTTGATGAAATGGTTATTAGCGCATTTGATATGTTCACTCAACCTAATTGTGGATATATATGGGTACTAGTCTATACTATACTTATGTATCTATATTTCTATTTGTGTATATGTGATTGTGTGTGTATGTGTTAGATTGATGACTGTAAATGAGCTATGGTGAAGTGGACAGAATGTGAGCACATTGTGATATTCTGTTGGCAGTAAACCCCACAGATGCAGCAAGGAAGGAATATTTCAGTTTTTTGGTAGCTAAGTGTACATATTGTGTGTGTTGTCCAGATTAGGGAGTTGGGCATATTGCTGTTAGAATCGAATTAGTTCAATAGTTCGTTAATATTTCGGTTATTATACCTTCAAGTGTCAGTTTTGTTTCAGTCGATAGCTAGAAGCATTCAGTTGTTATGGGGTCAATTATGGACCTGTATGCAGAGTGTTCAGGCATAAGTGGCTCGAGTAATACAAGTGTGTGGGTGTATTATTGTGTGATGGATTGGGGAAGGAGTGTTGCCAGCAAGTTATAGTAAAAAAAATTTAAGTGTGAGCACTGATACTAGTATATCAGTGCACAACAGCCTTGGTAGGTGCTTCAACCTATTACAAACATGATGAGAGGGTGATCAGTAAGGGGAGTAGTTAAGTTGGGGTATACAGTGGTTAGTATATATATAAGTTAGATATAAGTCAAGTGTATATTAGAGAGTATCAGTCAATAGGAAGTAAGGATGGGGATATGCATTGTGTATCAGCAAATATGGATAAGGGGCAGTTCGATAATCTGTAAGCAGTCAAAGGGAGGAAAGCTCAAGTCTGATACCTGATATAAACTTATAGGTAATGTGACTTGGAGAGTGGGCTTGAAGGATGGGAGTGGCAAGGGACTTGGTGTATCAGATTGGAGGAAGGGGAACTTGGGGGATCACTGAAGTAGTGTACTGCAATTCAACAATAGCAATATCAACTCGAGTTGCACATCAATGTGCATCAACAACAATATTTCCTGGAACTGTAGTGTCAGTTCTCAGAGCAACAACAACTGCAGGTAAGTATGAGGAATCGAGTTCAAGTGAGGAATGCAGCAATAGGCCTACAGGTAGTTGGTGTCAAGGTAGGAGAGGAAGATCAGCAATTGATTGAAGAGAGGGAGTTCAGGTATGTGTGGAGTATGAGCATGAGTTGAGGGGACTGAATTTCAATGTGATGTAGTGCACACTAGTACACTACTCTAAGTGGGGCTTAATTTAGAATTCAATACAAAGAGGGTTTGAACTTTAGGTATATCTGATACCTAGAGAGTATCAGATACTGGATCAGAGTATAAAATACTGCACTGGTGCAGTGGCTTGGGAGTATTAGCATAGATGCACTAGGAAACTAATAGTTAGAGATGGATTGGGTAGTAGTATATCAGTTAGTTATTTAGAATGGTAGCTAGAGTCAGCAAGTATTATTAGTTATGGGTTAGTTAGTTAAATTACTTGATTTAGTTGATGTATTCAGTTAGAATATTAGTATAGTGTATTAGTCATAGCATTATTTGTCAATAGTTAATAGAGGATATTAGTTTATGTATTGAGGTTTTTATGTATATATATATATATATATATATATATATATATATATAGTTATAGTGTTTGTAATACTTGAGTTGTGTAAAAACTAGTGTATCTAAGTGTTAATAGATATCTAGTATTAGTAGCTAATTAGTTAATGCCCATGAGAAATTGGATAGTTTAACTAGTTTAAACTTAGAATTATAGTTTTCCCTCGTTTGACCTAAGTGACCTTAATTTAGACTTAGAAATTGGTGTATGGCTTAGTATAAACCTAGATTTTACCTAGAATCATACATTAGTGCATTTCTTAAACTATTTATCTTTCATTACACCTTTTAACTTAAGATTTTCTAAATAGGATTGTGTGACACCAACTTGGGCATCGAGATACACCCTTGGCTCAGGACCAGAGGCAAGTACATTTTTTTGTTATTTTTTATTTCATAATAGTGTATATATCACATATTCTAGAACTGTATACTTGATTCCGACATAGTGGTTTCACGGACAGGTATTATATGGATCCTGTCAGGAGATGTTATCTCTTACCGTGTTCAGCGGGTACTCCTTCACATGTATTTTATCATGTGTATCGGGTATTGAATTTTAGTATACTTTGTGTTCACACACTGCTCGTGTTCAGTGTGCCCATATTCGTGTTCGCAACATGTCATGATTGGATCCATTGGTATTAGTTGGGGATGGGAGAGTAGGAGTTGGTTATGTGATTAATCCCAAATCTATTCGTGTACATGTCGATTACATATCACACGTGTAATCGAGTTACCATATTGTATTCGTGTTCAACCTCAACCGATTACATAATGAACTTGTACTCTATGGCACAGTAGTTAGTTTTATCTATTTCCATTTAAATTATAGTTATTCATATTGCTTGTTCTTCATTCCAGTACATTACCTGTTCACTCTAGTTCATTCCATTTGTTATGTTTAGTTATCCTATATTCTTTTTATTATCTGTTATATATGCTCGATTATGTATTTGGAACTGCTTTCAGAGGTATGTACTTCAGTCTAATCCTGACTGGATATATTTTTTAGATGATTGGCTTATGGACTAGTGTCCTACCTACTACGGGCTACAGGATGGCATACCATTAGAGGATACTCCTTTAGAGCAGGAGGACCTAGTACCAGAGACTGAGGAGGCTTAGACTTATTGTTTAAACTTGTATTAAACTTTATTGAGGTTTGGCATGTATATATATTATCTCGGACTTGTGGATGTATTGTGACTCTTTTCCTTCGGTATTCTATCTCGTATTTTATCTTTGTTAGTTTGCATTATGATTGAGTATAGTTTACCATTAATATATACCATATCGTTCCTCCGTTTTGAGTTGAGATAACATTGACAAGTATCTTATATATATTGTATGAGATGTTTAGATAGTATGGTTGACCCAGACAGCGTTCTACCGCCGATGCTGCGACATAGGCTGGCCGTTGCTCACTACTCGTGCCCTTATTCCGGGTGCGGATCGTGACAGGTGCACCTTCATCGATACTGACTCTACCGACGTCATTTTCTTCTTCATCGACATCGATGTCAATTTTACGGGAGCAGTATAATTTATTCTTATCCCTGATGCGCGCCGGTGGTCATCCTCCTACAGATCCGTAGTAGTCCTAGTTAAGATATTTTACTGGCTGTTTGTGTTTTGACCCATGATATTTGGTAATTTATGAATTTTATACATTTTTGAGGCTTTCAGACTTTATTTCTTATACTCAGTTGTGTGGATATTTATTGCATTCATTACGACAAGATTTTTTCTAAACTCGGTTTGTAATTCCAATGTTTTGTTTTCTTTAAATTTTACATTATTATTCATATTAAATGTATGTAAATTTACCGGTGTTTAGTGTTCCATCTAAGGGATCGGCGAACCCAGAGAATTCAACAGAGGGTTGCCCCCGGTCTATTTATATAAATTGTGAATTCATAAACTACAGGAAGATTTGTTTGGAAAGTATTTTATGTTCTATTTTTTAATTTTTCACTAAAAATTTAGCGATGTTTAGAGACTATTAGCGACATTTAGCGACATTTATATATATTGCTAAATACGTCGCTAATCACATCGTTAAATATGTCACAAAATAAGTCGCTAAATACGTCGTTCTATGTCGCTAAATTGCTGACAAGGTAGTATTTGATAGGTCAACAAAACATCGTTAAATGTATAGCAAAATATTGCTAAATAGAAAAATATTAACGACGTTTAGCGACACATAACACGTCGCTAGTATAGCTATATTGCGTCGCTAAACGTCGCTAATATGAAGAATATTAGCGACGCAAATACGTCGCTAGAAAACATCGCTATAGTGACGATTTGTGACATTTTTACTGTCAAAGACTAAATGAAACGCGACCTCATTGAAACGTTGCTAAAAAATTTAGTGTCGTTTTTAATGCCATTTAGCGATATTTCCAAACGTCGCTAATTTGACTTATTCTGGTAGTGGTAAGACATGAGGGGTCACTACTACAAACCAACAGTCAAGCCTAGGTCCAACAAACCCTAGTGTCTCAATCACAAGAACACCACGAATAATAACAAGATGTAATATCAGCCGAAATATAATAGTAAAGTGTCCCAAACTATAATATACAGATAATCATAAAGCCAGTGAACACAAAATGAATAAACTAGCCAAAATCTAAGTCATAGATGATCAACCCTAGGATATATCAATCATGCTATTGTCCATAGGCTAACTGATCAAACCAAAATATGAGCTAAACACGTGCTCAGTGGCTAAACGCCAACAAAAGTATAATGTACATCAGAATGGGGAAGTAAGAAAATCCACTCAAGTGGTCTGGTGCTCCTAGTGGTCACCATCCTCAGGAAAGTACAGAAGATCCTCCGGTGCTGCTACTGGATTTGGATATTCAAAACCAGTGGGGTCAGACCCCAAAGAGCAAGTATGACAAAGGAAGCCAATCTAGGAACTTAAACTAACAACTCAAGCAATACAACTACTGAAAGTAAAGACTGAATGTAATGATCTCAGGATAATAAAAAAAATATTATAAACCTGCAATGAGACATATCCTGAACTGATAAGCATAAAAGAATAACAAGTAAAGAAAATAAAGGTATGATCATATAAAGACTAGACTAACCATCATCCAACAATCACGACAAATCATATAAGTACGGCCTGATACATTAACTAACTAGGGTTATCACAATCCTAATTACTAACAATTATATTACAATGCGATACTAGGGTTCCATCTAATCGCATGCCACTGCAGTCCATCCAGGATATTTATATGCACAAACCAGCCACGGATACTCCTTAAGATACTCCACAAGATACGCCACATGATACTCCATAAGATACTCCATAAGATAACCATATGAATAACCGGGACTGCATATAATCTAGGAAAATCCCTAGCCATGTACTAAGTGAATCTCTAGTTAATAATCCTTATTTTTTCTTGGTATAAATTCGGGTGTAGCATTCTACAGAATCCATCCTAGACATGATACAACAAAACAAGTTCTAATAGTAATATAAATAAGTTTTAATATACATTGTACAAACAGACTCATGTAAGCAACGACAACAACCATGTCATGTAAAACCAACTAAATCCAGGTAAAGCCATATGAAGCCAGGTAAAGCCATGTGAAGCCAGGTAAAGCCATGTACAACCAGGTGAATCCAAGTAAATCCAAGTCAAGCCATGTCCGATAAAGCCATGTAAAGTCATGCCAAGTCAAGTCCAGTCAATCATGTCATCACGTGTAGCCGGGCAAAGCCGGGTGAAATCGAGTAAAGCCAAGTCAAGTCAAGTCATCTGAAGCCATGTAAGTTCATGTCTAGTCTGGTCAAGTCATCACGTGTCCAAGTAAAAGCCAGAATAATAAAATGAAATCACAAAAAACTAAGAATTCCTAAAGAAAGAGCACGATCGGTATACCGTTGGTATAGTCCAGTACACCATCGGTATATCGGTCTAGAAATAGGAAAAATACAGGAAGTATGGAATCTAACAAATTGATATACCATCGGTATACTATAGTATATCGTCGGTATGTTGTTCCAAGTAGGCAAGAAAGGTTCTAGAAAATAAAGTTCCATAAATCGGTATACCGTCGGTATACTATAGTAGGACATCGGTATGACGGCCAAAACAAATATCCTGAAGTCGGTTAACAAGGTCGGCAAGGATCGATATACTGTCGGTACGTTATAGTATACCGTCGGTATAACGATAAGGTTCACAGAAAATATCTAGAAATCTAAGTCGGTCAAAATCGGTATACCGTCGGTATGCTGGTTTCCAAGGATAAACATGATTAAAGTCAAGTCTAATTTCTGGGACCCAAATCAAATCTCAAAAATTACCAGAACCAATTCTAACAAGAAGTCAAGTCTAGAATAATTCTCAAACCACAATATGGACTAAATTTCACGGTCACAACTCTGGTACCATTTTCGCTACCGACTTACCAAAAAGGGACAAAAAAAGATCTTACTAGAAATCCAAACCAAAATGGTCAAATGGTTGGAAATAACGATATGAACAACTATAGTAAGCAAGTCTAAGTTAAAAAGTAACAACCAAAGCTCCAGAAAAGTAAAATAACAGAAAGTGAAAGAAGTTTACGAAATCGACAAGGTGTACTTACCTAAAGCGAGCTCCTAGCATAAACCTTCTAGTCTACCACCAGGAAGGAGTTCAAAAATCATACTACAGGTCTTAAGACAAAACTCCAAGCTCAAAAGAAAAAAGGTGAAGAGAAGAGAGAGAAAGAGAAATTAGAAATAAAAAGAAAAGAAATATTAAGGGCTATTTATAGAGAAATTCTCAAAAATATCTTAAAAAGTAAAATAAATATCTGTCGAACAGTATACCATCTGTATACTGTAGTATAGCGTCGGTATACCAGTCAGGTAGTAAAAAGTTTTAATTTTGAGAATTTTTGAGCTCCCTCGAGAACTAATATAAATAATAAATAACACAAAAATATGTATCCGCTTCAAATACTAATATTGTGAGAAGAGTCTCACAGTTATCGATCATTATGTCGGTGATCGGAAGAGGAAACTCGTCCTTCGGGCATGTCGCATTTAGATCATGAAAGTCTATGCAGATTCAGATCTTTTCGTTCTTCTTGATGACGGGTACAATGTTAGCGACCCAATTCGGATGATGTTCTTCTCGGATGAAGCCACTGGAAATTAGTTTGTTTACCTCAGCTTCGATGGCGTTCATAATATCTTGACAGAACCGTCATTGCTGCTGCTTCATTGGCTTAGCATTTGCTAGGATGTTGAGTTTGTGGACTGCGATCTGGCGGTCCAATTCTGACATATCTTCATAGCTCCAGGCAAAGACATCGATATACTCCCTAACGAGCCGTAGTAGAAATTCACGATCTCCAACGGACATACTTTTACTGACGAAGATAGATTTAGGGGCTGATTCATCGCCTAGGTCGACTTGTACAACATCATCCTCAGTGAAAGGTTCTCGTTGCTCGAACCATAGTTCCTACTGTGTGTCCAGGCTTTGGGCCCACGGCTCGACCTCGAAGGGTTCAAGTGGATCTTTATCGTCATCTTCTGGGTGAGCGAATGCCATGTTGATAGATAGCATATTTTTAAGCATGTCTCCTATGCTTGTATATGAGTCCCAAGCAGATCATTTTGATGAGTGAGAATACACTTCGTCTTCCTCCTACGCGTCTTCGGGAGTAGATGGTGGTGTAACGTACCCTAGACCATGTCAAAACTTATGGTAGTAATCCCCAGACTTTCCTGCAGAAGTGAGGAGATGCAAAGGCAGTGGTCATCCTTTGCCATAATTTTAGTCCTCAGTCACTTTTAAGATCATAGCCCATCTTCTGGATAAGGTCCTTGTCTTGTGAGCTATAGCGGTATGTTTGCATCCTTCTGCCCTTAGGCTCTGGTTCTTGTTTCTCGGGGATGAAGGACTGAGGACATTCTATTATACCAAAGATAATGGATTTGTTACCCCTCCTCCTTACTGGAACCTTCAAAGTGAGAGTTTTGGTTAGGGAGGATTCGGTTCACTGCATAGGTGGTAGTCGCCTGTGTATGCAGTGGCAGGCCTAGACCATGCTCTAAAAAATATATTGTACTTAAATGTGTAACATCAAAGTTGTTCAAAGATAACCATTTATTAATGAAGTAAGGTATCTTTTCTATGGAGATTATATCGTTAAGATAAGGGACATCAGCATGAGCGGCAATGTACTATCCCATATCATCTTCCCCAGGATTTGCCTCCAGAGTCAGTGATAGTTTCGGAGGCCTCTTGCGAAGTTCACCACCAGTGGTTCTAAAGCATTAACAGGTACATGATCTTCTTTAGGAGGTCGATTTTGCCTTCTTAGGTGAATGAGCAGAGGTTCTGGTGCCTTCTTGTGGATTTTTATCACCAGAGGTTCCGGAGGGGTAAGAGATTTCTGTGCTTTCTTATGGAGTTTTACCATGAGGGGAGGAGCCGTGTTAGGAGTTTGTCCTTTGAGACAAACCCTCAAAGGTTCATCTAGTGTAGTACCCGTTTCTACGTCATTGTCGGCATCATTTCCACCCTTATCTTGGGGGGACTTGCTTGTACAGGATTGAGTCAGAGTAATATGCCTCGACCCCTTTTAATGGATTGACATCAGCAAACTCTGTTCTGACGACACCATGATCGTCCACATACTTCAGGCATTAGTGCAGAGTAGATGGAACAATCATGTACTTATGTATCCATGGGCTCCCTAATAAGACGTTGTAGAACACATCTACGTCTATGACGTAACAGGTGACCTCTGTTCGTGAGTCGTCGATCTGACATTTCAGGCAAATTTTTTCGAGATGGTAGCTCCTTCCAGCATTGAAGCCGCTGATGGTGGTATTGGTTGCTTCCAATAAGTATATTGGGATGCCCAAGGTCTGAAGTAGACGGTACGGAATGATGCTGATGGAAGAACCAGGGTCAATGTGCATCTGGTCCACTTTAATAGCCCGGATGTACCCTATATAGTACAGAGGGTGATCATGCATGTTGTTCTTAAACAACATATCCTGTTACGAGAACGTGATATTGGGTATTGCCTCTATCACTTTGTTGCAGAGGGAATACAGGGGGTCCTCGCCGGTAGCTTGACCTTGGCCAGGTAAGTGTCGACGTTCTGTAATGCCTCACTTATAGAATCCTGAGTGTCTTTAGAGAGACGGATGTAGAAGCATGAAAAATACGCTGGAAGGATCTACGCAGCCTCTTGATGCAGAGCAGCGTAAACAGAGGCCTTCAGAGCCATCAAGCGTACAACAGAGCTTTTTTCGCTAAAACACAGTGTGAAGAATAAGCTCAAAGGACCATCCGCGTAAGTGCAGTACGTCCAGGCCGCTCCAGCGTAAACAGGGTTCTTCATCGCCTCCATGGCATAAAACTCATCCGCTCTCAAAGCAGCGTTAAAGCGTACGAGGAACGCTTCATCTTTCCCGAAATGAACCTGTCAAGTCACGCAGTAAATCTGACCTCTGACTCCTGACAAAAAAGTGCTGCACGGCTACCCAGACGACGGCTAGAAATGATGGCAGACCCCTCGGGACGCGTCCTACAGTATGATATCCCCGATAGAGTCACAACCCAGGGAGTTTGTCATGTTCATATTACCTCTGAACAAATCTTCCTAAAATCCGGCTATCGATTATCATGTTCATATTACCTCTCATATCGATTGTCATCTCAACTTAACACCCGTACTTAACTCTAAGTACGCCAGTGGTGTTGAGTCCACAAAAAAACTGCCATGTCCATATTACCTCTGAGCAGATGTATGCCTCTATCCCCGATAGAGTCACAACCCAGGGAGTTTGTCATGTTCATATTACCTTTGAATAAATCTTCCTAAATTCGGCTATCGATTATCATGTTCATATTACCTCTGATATCGATTGTCATCTCAACTTAACACCCGTACTTAACTCTAAGTACGCCAGTGGTGTTGAGTCCACAAAAATGGCCATATCCATATTACCTCTGAGCAGATGTGTACCTCCATCCCCAATGGAGTCACAATCCAGGGAGTTTGTCATGTTCATATTACCTCTGAACAAACCTTCCTAAATTCGGCCATCGATTATCATGTTCATATTACCTCTGATATCGATTGTCATCTCAACTTAACACCCGTACTTAACTCTAAGTACGCCAGTGGTGTTGAGTCCACAAAAACTGCCATGTCCATATTACCTCTGAGTAGATGTATGCCTCTATCCCCGATAGAGTCACAACCCAGGGAGTTTGTCATGTTCATATTACCTCTGAAAAAATCTTCCTAAAATTCGGCTATCGATTATCATGTTCATATTACCTCTGATATCGATTGTCATCTCAACTTAACACCCGTACTTAACTCTAAGTACGCCAGTGGTGTTGAGTCCACAAAAAACTGCCATGTCCATATTACCTCTGAGCAGATGTATGCCTCTATCCCCGATAGAGTCACAACCCAGGGAGTTTGTCATGTTCATATTACCTCTGAACAAATCTTCCTAAATTCGGCTATCGATTATCATGTTCATATTACCTCTGATATCGATTGTCATCTCAACTTAACACCCGTACTTAACTCTAAGTACGCCAGTGGTGTTGAGTCCATAAAAACTGCCATGTCCATATTACCTCTGAGCAGATGTGTACCTCCATCTCCAATGGAGTCACAATCCAGGGAGTTTGTCATGTTCATATTACCTCTGAACAAACCTTCCTAAATTCGGCCATCGATTATCATGTTCATATTACCTCTGATATCGATTGTCATCTCAACTTACCACCCGTACTTAACTCTAAGTACGCCAGTGGTGTTGAGTCCACAAAAACTGCCATGTCCATATTACCTCTGAGCAGATGTATGCCTCTATCCCCGATAGAGTCACAACCCAGGGAGTTAGTCATGTTCATATTACCTCTGAACAAATCTTCCTAAAATTTGGCTATCGATTATCATGTTCATATTACCTCTGATATAGATTGTCATCTCAACTTAACACCCGTACTTAACTCTAAGTACGCCAGTGGTGTTGAGTCCACAAAAAACTGCCATGTCCATATTACCTCTGAGCAGATGTATGCCTCTATCCCCGATAGAGTCACAACCCAGGGAGTTTGTCATGTTCATATTACCTCTGAACAAATCTTCCTAAATTTGGCTATCGATTATCATGTTCATATTACCTCTGATATCGATTGTCATCTCAACTTGACACCCGTACTTAACTCTAAGTACGCCAGTGGTGTTGAGTCCACAAAAACTGCCATGTCCATATTACCTCTGAGCAGATGTGTACCTCCATCCCCGATAGAGTCACAACCCAGGGAGTTTGTCATGTTCATATTACCTCTGAACAAATCTTCCTAAATTAGGATATCGATTATCATGTTCATATTACCTCTGATATCGATTGTCATCTCAAATTAACACCCGTACTTAACTCTAAGTACGCCAGTGGTGTTGAGTCCACAAAAACTGCCATGTCCATATTACCTCTGAGCAGATGTGTACCTCCATCCCCAATGGAGTCACAATCCAGGGAGTTTGTCATATTCATATTACCTCTGAACAAACCTTCCTAAATTCGGCCATCGATTATCATGTTCATATTACCTCTGATATCGATTGTCATCTCAACTTAACACCCGTACTTAACTCTAAGTACGCCAGTGGTGTTGAGTCCACAAAAACTGCCATGTCCATATTACCTCTGAGCAGATGTATGCCTCTATCCCCGATAGAGTCACAACCCAGGGAGTTTGTCATGTTCATATTACCTCTTAACAAATCTTCCTAAATTTGGCTATCGATTATCATGTTCATATTACCTCTGATATCGATTGTCATCTCAACTTAACACCCGTACTTAACTCTAAGTACGCAGTGGTGTTGAGTCCACAAAAAATTGCCATGTCCATATTACCTCTGAGCAGATGTATGCCTCTATCCCCGATAGTGTCACAACCCAGGGAGTTTGTCATGTTCATATTACCTCTGAACAAATCTTCCTAAATTTGGCTATCGATTATCATGTTCATATTACCTCTGATATCGATTGTCATCTCAACTTGACACCCGTACTTAACTCTAAGTACGCCAGTGGTGTTGAGTCCACAAAAACTGCCATGTCCATATTACCTCTGAGCAGATTGATGCCTCTATCCCCGATAGAGTCATAACCCAGGGAGTTTGTCATGTTCATATAACCTCTGAACAAACTTTCCTGTTTTGACTAGCGATTATCAAGTTCATATTACCTCTGATATCGGTTGTCATCTCAACTCAGCACCCGTACTTAACTCTAAGTACGTCAGTGGTGTTAAGTTTATAATACCTATCACGTCCATACCACCTCTGATAGGGTTTATTTTGAACTTATTATTTGCACTTAATGTGCACAACAAATAATAGGTCCATTAAAAATCCCCCAGTGGGATGTCGTCAATAAATACGGTATCGTACTACGTCAGCCCACTACTCTCAAAAGACGGACAGTCAGCGAATTCAAAAAATTCTTCGCGCAATAGAATTCAGCGGTTTCTACGCTAAAGGAGCTTTCTACGCTCGACAGCAACAGATCTACGATTTTACGCTCGCAAGCTATAAGTCTATGGTTTTTCGCCCGGATGCCTTTGTGCTCGGTAGCTTTTATGCTCGAGAGGCAACAAACCTACGACTTTACGCTCAGCAGATACCAAATCGATGATCTCACGCTCGGTGGCGCTCAGTTTATGCTCAGAAGCAACAGATCCGCAAACTTCACGCTCGGAGAAATTTTCTTTTCAGAAGCTACAGATCTACAGTTCTACACTAAAAGAGCTTTCTACGCTCGACAGCTACGAATCTACGGCTTTACGTTCGACAGCTATCAGTCTATGGTTTTATGCCCGGATGCCTTTGTGCTCAGTAGCTTTTATGCTCGAGAGGCTACAAACCTACGACTTCACGCTCAGGAACCACAAGTCTACGATTTCCCGCTCGATGGTATTTAGTTTATGCTCAGAAGCTGCAGACTAATGATTTTACGCTCAACGACTTCCCGCACATCTAAAGGATACGCCGGCCAGATCACGCATACATCTAAACGGTCCCCAAAAGCGGTTCATGCTTCATTCAAAGCGTTGCAAATTCCGAAGAAATTTGAAAGCTTTGAAGGGGGTCTTGTAGAAGCATGAAAAATACGCTGGGAGGATCTACGCAGCCTCTTGATGTAGAGCAGCATAAACAGAGGCCTTCAAAGCCATCAAGCGTACAACAGAGCTTTTTTTGCTAAAATACAGCGTAAAGAATAAGCTCAAAGGACCATCCGCGTAAGTACAGTACGTCCAGGCCGCTCCAGCATAAACAGGGTTCTTCATCGCCTCCATGGTGTAAAACTCATCCGCTATCAAAGCAGCGTTAAAGCGTACGAGGAACGCTTCGTCTTCCCCGAAATGAACCTGTCAAGTCACGCAGTGAATCTGACCTCTGACTCCTGAAAAAAAGTGCTGCACGGCTACCCAGACGACGGCTGGAAACGATGGCAGACCCCTCGGGACGCGTCCCACAGTATGATGGCGGATCTTTGTATTTAATGCAGAGAATTTGGTTAAAACATCACCGAACCATCATTTACTGAAGTCCCCTCAGCGTAAACCTCTCTTTCGCGTACAAGGGAATATGCTGCCTTTTTTTACACAGGCAAACATGAGCTGTTTTACGCTCCGCAGTAGACAAACTGCCTGCCACGTCAAAAGCTGCACTTCGTACGAGACTCGAGGCACGTCTCCAGGTCTAATTGCACAGAGCGGTGACAGTTTCTCTCAAGACATGTCTCTGCGACGGATGCACAGAAGGGCTACAGACCTTCAAAACACGCCTCCGTATTTAATGCATAAGATGGTGACAAATCTCTGCAAGAGATTTGATTATATCTTCAAAAGCCATAATTTCGGCTAAGACGTCCACATCAGCACTCTGGCACGGTACGCAGCGGCTTCTAGCCCATTCAGGATCTGTGCTCATGCGGCTTCTACGCCCACTCAGTCTCTACGACCACTCGGCCTCTGTACCTATTCGGCTTCTACGCCTGTTCGGCTTCTATGCCTGTTCGGCTTCTATGCCTGTTCGACTTCTATGCCTACTTGGCTTCTACGCCAGGGTGACAGTCATTTGGCTTCTACGCCAACCTCTTCTACACAAGGGATACCTACCTACGTGGCTTCTACGCCGTGATCTTCACAGCAGATATACGTGTTTTGTCCCCTTAGTTGGACACGCGTCACATGCTCACTCAAAAGGTCATCAATACGCAGGCATTGGTTATTTTAACCGTTGTGTAAAAGGGTGCTGTACTTCCTAATCCTCGATTTTTACACCGACGGAGTGGTCACTGTCACCAAAACTCTATAAATAGAGACCCCTATCAATGGGGAACGGTGGACAAATTGGAGGGTCAGAAAATTGGTCAAGAAAACCAATACCAGATCAAAAGGTCAAGAGAGAGAGAGAGAGACCGGAGCTCAGGCAAAGAGCAGGGATCGACGACTTTGGCATCGTGCATCCACCCTCTCCTGCAACCTTCGAAGCTGCTACCTGTCTTCCACGGCACTTCTTCAACATCGTGTGGTCCAAGGGCTAAAGTGATCGACTGCAGATCAGACACCTATAGCAATTTATACCCAGATTAAATAAATTATACTCCCACATCCTCGTATAGGATTAAATTGTACAAGTTTGTTTGTAAACCAAAGGGAGCGGGTTTCGCATAAACCCTGTCATTGAAATACACTTTCATTCTTTCGTTTAATACCACAAACAACGGAGTATCTCAAAGAGCAATAGTTTAGCTGGAGTATTGGCGAATTGCGCCAATATATCGAAGTTGTAGGGCTTCTCCAGCCCATATGTTGTATCCTTCCGAAAAGGCTTGTCAAAGCGTGTTTGCTTTTGTTTGTCTATTGCGGGTGGTAAGATGGACCAGGATCCGAAGTTCCAGGTGCGGTGGTTAGCGGTATAACATTTTTAGGAGCATCATAGTCGCGTTGGTAGCCAGTCCCGACCTTTTCGCTGCTGCCACAACTTCCTCTGGGGAAGGAGAAACCATTTGGGAAGCTTTAGACTTCTTTCCTCTAGACTTAGCGGCAGAGGGTACTGCTTGCTATATCACATCCTGGACGAGATTTGGGTAAACCCACATGACCTCACCTCGAGGTGTGCTAAGAGGTACCTGCTCGACTGCTTGGTTGCAAGCTGGAGGGAAATTTAAAACCTCTATTATTGCCCTAAGGATCGGGATAACACCATCATGGGCCTCTATTACTGGGAAGTCCCTGAACTGAAGAGATATCATGTTGGTGGTGACCATCTTGTCCTCAAAGTCTAAGGTAAGAGCTTTGGACTAAAGCAGATGATGGATGTATCGCTACAAAATATAGCAATCATGTGTTGGATGGTTGATGAACCGATGGTAGTAGTAGTAGTATCAGGGTTTATCGACATGGTCTGCCTTATCAGGGCATTTGATGTTGGGGAGCCGGAGCTTGTTTTCCTTTATCAGCACATCGAATATTACCATCATATTATCGTCATCGAAAGGGTAAGTCTCTTTCGGTTTGGGGGCCTCAGCCGACTTCGGATCCGATAAAGGGGATTTTTTTGACAGGTTGACAGTAAGGGCCTGCTTCCCTTTGCCGTCAAGAGCATGGTTTCCTTGGTTATTGATTTTTTCTTGTTATAAGGACTCTTTCCCCTTTCATCAGTGATAGGGATCTGTATTTCCAGCAGTCAAGCATCCTTTACATTTTTCTTGGCGGCGACGACACTTATGATAAATGGCGTCCAGTCTTGAACTAAGCGGCGCTCGTCGAAATCCTTACTACTGGGAATAAATTCTTTCGGCATGTGTCCATTAGTATGGACTCAGGATTTCTTGGGGGTAGTCTAAGCGTAGCTCACCTGAATTATTCTATGTATTCTTACACCGGCTCTTTTTTTTTTTAGCGATGTCCATCTGTAAGGATATCGTTTGTCATTTCCCCATCATAGAATCGGGCCAGGAAGAGGCGCTTAAGGTCTTCGAAGGAGGAGATACAATTATCTTGAAGACTACAGAATTAATCGAAGGCTACTCTAGACAATGCTCCAACGAAGAGCTTGGTGAGAAGGGCATCGCTGCAAGGTAGATGCCGCATTGCTTTCTCAAAGTAACTCATGTATTGGCGGGGGAATATCTTCCCGTCAAATGGAGTCATAGAGAAGAGCTTGTACTTTGGCGGGTACGAAACATATTTTCACTCAAGAGAATATGGTTATTGTACCCCTAGCTCGCAGAGTGTGTCTCGATTGTCTATTGAGTCCATTAAGGCTCGAAGTTCTTATATTTCCCACATGGCCTCCCGGGCCTCATCTGTTGCAGGCGGAGCATATGATCTTGACAGAGTATGATTGTCGTCAGTGGATGGGGAGGTTACGTTTGAGTCCTCGTTGGTCCCGGGGTCCTGACTTGCTTGCGCAGAGGTCATCGGTGGTTGTGATACCATGCTTTCCTTTATCTCCAACATTGTCGGGGTCAAGGCTTGCATTGAGGTGCTTCTGGTGTGTATCATTGCTTCTAAGTTGTCGAGGAATTGGCAGTCACTGGTATCCTCGACGTCCTCCCCAGCCATGTATAATGTTCTGACATAGGGAGAGATAGACTGGACATTAGATCTCTTACTTTTTACCTTAAGTTCATGCATTGAATAGTCCTCAGGGAAAATTGACATTGCCGCATCTTCTTCAGATTCGGAGGGAATACTACCCCCAATGTCAGAAGGCACTTTATTTGGATGAGGGTGACTATCCCCAGGATTATCGATGTCCATTCCTTGAGAATCGTTATCTTCGTAGAATGACGAAGAATTATAAAGTTCTGGGGATTGCTACCCCCATATTGCAGAGTTATCTTGGATTTTGAGGAAGTACTACCCCCCTTTGTTGCCCATTTTGACTTTGAGCCGGTACCCAGGAAAGCTCCTTCTGCAGGTACCGCTATTTGCCTCCGGCTCCTTGGCATGCTCGCTGAGAGCATACGGTTGAAAGTACTGGACTTCTGGCCTCCCTCGTGGAAGGGGATTTCCGAGTAGAGTATCATGGGGCGAGGGACAAGTCTTCCTCTTCTAGTATTTGCACATATTTTTCGGGATACTGTCGGATATGTGTTCTTGGTTGCAGTCGTTGAAATATCGATAACATATTTGTAGGTACTGCCGCTTTGGCACAGCAGCAATTGATGACGATATGGGCAAAGTGGTATCCATGAGGGGATATCCCATATGCCATAATTGACTCCCTTGTCTTGCGCTTTTGATTGATCACGTCGCACAAGTCGAGCGAGGGATGATTTACCTTTACACCCTCTTTATGAGCATGACAGAGCCGAGTACATGGGTGTGCAGGTGCTGTGTTTGCTCCCTGACCTGGGGTTCGTATAAGAACTTTTCCTAAATCATCAGTAGAAGACTTTTGAGCCTGACCATGTCCTTGTGCCACTGCGTGCTGGACGCATGGGTCAATCTTGTATAACTTCCTGTCAGGTCACGTATAACGGTTAGCGACGCACGCTGATGATCAGTCACCTAAGTAGTTGCTTGGGATTGACAAGCATGCACTGCCCTAGAATTCCTTGTCTCAACATGCACCGGTGCGTAGTACGAGCAGTCCAGGTTTGAATCTTTTCCTTTTTAACTCTGGCGCATGAATTCTGGCGCATGAATTTCCTGCCTTCGACAGACGATTTACGATATTTTTGGATCAAAGCTGTGACAAGTCTTTGTAATTGTGGCCCCCAAACATAAACCTCTTCCGACCCGGGCTCCTCCGAAAAAGATAGTTCATCCAGATAGTGATATGCGGGATAGGCCCTTCAGAAGATTTATCCTACTTATACACTCTCTGACAGATGTTATGATGACACATCAACTCTTTATATACGACTAAGAACTCCAGGTTCTCCTTTTTGAGGTCCCCTAGTTTGTCGTTGCTCGGGGTATATTCATCGTAGGGCACTTCGCCCCATGGAAGCCTCGATATTGAGTGCATCTAATGCAAGGCTAGCCCCATTTCACCGCCAAGCATGAAGAAATTCCACGTTTGGCAGTTGTACATCTCTATTAGGGCGATTAAGAGATAACGGTTCATCTCTAGGCCATAACAGGTGCCCCTCACAGCGAAGAATAGACCAACAGCTTTAACTTCCTGTTCGTAGTGGTTCAACACCCATTTAGTCAAGCTATACTATGAGGGACTGTAATGGGCCCACCCGAGATTTTGTAATTACCTAGGCAGATACTTCCCTTTCTTTGCAACCTGAGGGAGGAACTTATCCACAGTATAAACATCGAGGTTCAGCCCCAAGTCACTCCTGACGAGACCAGGTACCATCCCGAGAGAAGAATAAGAGGGTGACTCCTTATGGCAAAAGACATTCCCCTTGTTTGGCCGGCCCCGGGTTGGACCTTACCAGTAAGAGCTCCCCGTTGTTTAGGCGTTAAGTTCCAGTCCATATTCCTTGGATCCATTACTATACGGAAGTCTGACAGCAGTATATGGCATTCAAAAGTGGGCATAGACATCTTTGTCCCATGGTGGGTGAAGTTTCAGTTCTCCTTTGACTTCCTCAAGACGTGGTCAATGCGCCCCAAAAAAGAAAGTATGGTATTTTGAAAGAATAATCTTCTCCAAAATCGGACTTCCCTGGGTTTATTTGACTTAGTAGATAAAACTCGCTCTGGTCAGCGATCAGCTTTTGCCTTTCAGAAGAAAACCCCTATTAAGTTCGGTTTGCATGGTGGCAGTTAGGTCACCGAAGTTCATACTCAACGGGACCTGCTCAAGCTTAAGAACTAACTCGCCAAAAGGAGTAGTAGGCAAGTTCACTACAAATCATAAAAGAAGTGCAATTAGAATACTTGTCAAAATATAGCAATAGAGGCTATGTGCATCATCAACACAGAAGACTTTACATAGATTCTCCAAGTGTCAGGATTCGATCCGCGCATGACAAATCTGTGCATAACGGGCCTTCACCCATGTGACAAGCCATGGTTCGCATATGATAGGCCTGCGCACTACAGGCTTTCACCCATGCGACAGACTTTATGAAAAGTCTATGCATATTTCTCATCCATGCAGCAAGACTATATGAAATGGTCACGCATGACTCCTCATCCATGCGACAAGCTATGTAAAGGGTGTCTCTGTAATTTAATGTGTCATCATCCCCATAGGGAACTCTACCTAAGATAGGCTTATGTACGTCGGAGGGAATCTTAGGAAGGTCGACCTCGGTGGCGGGGGCCTTTTCCTTCCCCTTTTACTTTCTCTTGGTAGCCGCGGCCTTAGTGGCAAGGCCCTTGCCCTTGGCAACCATAAAATAATAAGGAGATCTAGAGGCCATGGCAGTTGTCGGTGAATAAGGGAACGACAACAAAATGAAAGAAATATAGAGAAGAAAGTAAAAGACTGTCATACCCATTCCTAAAAATTGTAGGACTAGGAATACGTAAGCATGTCAGCCGTATGTATATGGAAACTCCAATATATGAAAACCTAACACATACGTACGCTGTATTATGAATAACAATTCACAAGTGATACATATATATTGTCATCATAAGTCACAAGAAGCTATATCTCATCCACAGACACAAGTAGAGAAGTACCAAAATAAAAACTAAAAGTCTCAAGTATGAAGCAATAAAAGAAATAATAATCGGGTAGAGAAAAATCCACTACCAATCGACTATATCAACTAAGATGATAGAAGAGGAAGGAACTCTAATATAAAAATAAATGTCAATAAAGGAAATAACAACAGAAAGATCCATCAGCTATGAAGTAGTCATGGGTACTCATAGGGTAAGACCACCTCGACAAAAAATAATATGTCAGGCCCGGGTTCGTACTCCTGCGGATAATCCTAATCGTCTATACCTGGAAATGGACTAGGTCCTCAGAGGGACGTAACAAGATACATAAAAGCATGTCAATAATGTACTAAAAGTAAATATCCAACATTGTCGCCTAATCAGTCTATGTGATATGCAATTTAAGAACAACTTTCCCAAGTATGGACTATCTGGCAAAAATAATGGGATAGGCATAGTTCTCTTAGAGAACCATGGGCCACGTGCATAATGCCCTGGACGTTAGAGACTGCCAAATAAATATAGTGTCATCATGACTCGCGTCTCTAGTCGAGCGTACAACCTGAATAGGAAAAGTGTAAAGGAGTCACATACGCTTACTCATTGTTCTCCCCACCCAATGCTACTAATGTGTCACATCCATAACACACAAACACCGCTAATAACTACAAAGTCCACTAAAATAATATATTTTTATTAGCAGTTATTCCTTATCCGTCGTACGACCTATACGTAAAAGTGGCCAGCCTATTACGCAAGTCCGTGTCCTACATGAGACTCATAGCCCATGTAGCACCTGTATCATGGCCAAATGAAACATAATGATTCCTTAAAAACATGGGATGGTCTCATAAAATTAGGTCAACATGCATAATAAAAAATAAGAGACAAGAGAAGACGCAACCGTCGTTGCACCCAAGTCTTTCTTGGACGCACAATTTTATATAGAAAATTAAATAAAAATAAATAATAGAAAATAAATATGCAGTAAAGGAATGTAACTAAGTAGTACTGTGTCAATGTATACTTGCCTGGCAAGCAATCAGTATAGTATATGTGTCCAAACAACAAGCACAAGAAACTGAAAAGTAGGGACTCTAAATGAATGTCTCCGGATGCTGAAATGAATATAACCAACATCTCTAGAATTAGTGAGATAATCAGAATATACTACCCTTTCATCCAATTTGAACACATTGGCTAAAATTTTAATTTTGGGTCAAAGCTGTATCAACATATAGGCCACTTTGTACCCAAAAATGTGCCAGGGGTAAAGGTCTCTAAACTGGATAAATTATAGGTCAAACAAATCTTAATCGACGATACAAACTCAACGGTATATCCAATTTTGCATTTCGATGAGCTAATCACAAAATTGCTCGTCAAGTCGAATCGTGGGACCCAAGAAATGGCAATTCGTTGACTGCCTCAGAATCAAGCAAAACTCGGGTCACAGGACAAGTCAGAGGCTGCAATTCCAATAGTGCAAGTTTCGTTACGATCTGACAAGCGATCATAAACTAATTAAGAAATTCACAAAATAATGATACGGAAGACTTTTTATGGATACAGATTGATTATGGCGTGCACACACGTCCAAATTAACTTCCACAAAATCCCACACATCAGAAAATACCATACGCGACTTTCGGTACAATTGGTACACAATAAGATTGTCCCATTTGGTGGGGCACACTCCTTATCACAAAATTTTAGTTTCTGAAAACATGATTTTTTATAGTTTTGGAAACAGAATAATTTGATGAATAATGCAAACTACAAAAAACTAAAAGAAAAGAAATAATCTTGGTTATATTGTGAATAATTCCGTTCAAATTAATTTTAAAAATATTAAACGAGTTGGTAGATAACTAGGTATGAATATGGGTACTTGGGCCGAATTTCTGATGGGTACTTGGACTAAATTTCTGAACTGTTTCGAACAGTTTTTTGTTCAACTTTCGATCGACTATTCGATCAATCCAGGGTACCTAAAATCATTCTAATTGGAGAAAATTCTAGAGGGGAATGTTGTAAGCATCTACTTAGAAACTGTTCTTGAAAATATCGAGAGAGGAAAAAGTTATAATATCTAGATGCAGGTGTCTTGGGGGCGTTGCTATGCACAGTTGTGCGCGTGCGGGGGGAGTTTGCTGCGGTCGGCCGGATTTGGCTGGCTGAGATGACATTGGGTGGGTTCACCGGAGATCGAGCTCCCATGGAGCACTGGTCCTTTGGTGGAAGACTTGAGATTAGGGTTAGGATTTTGCGTTACATAGCATGTATATATATACATATATATATAAAGAGAGATAGGTGGAGCATGAGTGAGGGTCGAGTAGAATAGGTTGGTTTTGGTTTTATTTTTATTTTCTTTTCTTTTTCGTTTCTCTTTTCCATTCACAGACTTGAGATTAGGGTTAGGGTTTTGTTATATTTTATTTACTTAATATAATAAATATTTATATATATAATTAAAGACATATATTATTTATTTATTTATTTTTAAAATTAGATTAAAATAACCAAAGTTCTTATAAAATAATAAATTTAAAGATTTAAAAATTTAAGGTGCTCACAATCTACCCAACTTATAAAAATCTCATCCTCGACATTTAAAATAAGCATGATAAAAACGAGTAAGAGGGTTTACGGCAAAAGAAGGATAATACAATTTGTCGTTTCTAATTCTTCAATATCAAAGATAAGGCACGATCCAAGGATAAGGGATGCAACACGGTAAAAAAATTTAAGTACGCCAGACCGTACAATAATTCTCAAAAAGATGGGGGCATAGTTACCGATGGGGACCTAATTTTTACTTCATGTTCTAAGAGCGAGGCTACACTTATTTCTATGCGCTACCCAACTTATAGAAAATATATTAGCATCGAAAACTTTGGTCCCGCTCATATTTACAAGGTTTATAGAAGGTCTAACTTTAAGAAAGGATACGAGATAATGAGGCTTTTGTGATCGTAGACACAGACTAAGAAAGGAACTCTTATATTACCATAGTGTTACTGGGTCAATAATTATGTAAAAAAAAAGTTTACCAGTTCTCATTCCTCCTAATTGGGTCGACATTAGAAAATGTGATAGTCAACTATAACTAGGGCAAGATGGTACAGGGGATTACGATCATTACATATCATGGATGCCGATGAACGATTAAACAATAAGTGTCAAAGGATAATATAATTTGTCAAGGTGATCAATATTGTGTAGGGAGCACAAGGAGGCTCAATTTAATGCAACACAAGTATCATAGACGTAGTTTGGCTCGAATGGGCTATATGTATATCAGTGGTTAGGGTAATTGGGTTACCAATTTATAATTTAATTTAATTGTAACGGGATTGAATATCTAAGCATAGGTTTTAAGGAGAAGATATGCCACGAATGTTGTGGGGTCTATATGGAGCATGGAAGTGCATATTGAAGGGCCGTGTATGGCAACTCTATAGGGGGTTGAATAGAGTATAGCCAAATAATCTATCCAATTAAAAATTAAGCAGAGTGAAGGCAGTAATTAACTAGAATTGTATATGCAATATAATAAAGTAAGAGAAAGAGAGAGCAAACACAAATACCGTAATGTATACTAGTTTTTCTCTGAGATGACTAGTCCAATCCTGAGAACTCTTTCTCAGAGTTTTATCCACTATAAACACCAATAGTGAATCACAAGATTTGATCTGAAGGCTTGACGACTTCTTACAACCACGAGATTTGATCCAAAGTCTCGCAACTTCACACACCACAAGTTTTGATCTGAAGGCTCACAACTTCACACAGAACAGGGGCTTGATGAACCAAGCTCTTTATAACTCTGTAGACTTCTAGACCGAGACTGCACTTGGCACTAGGAAGGCAAGGAGTTGATCTTGGAATAAAAAAGTTTAGGATCTGAGGGTTTACTCACTATAGGATAGAAAGATTGAGAATGGTTGAGTGAGTAAGAATATGAAAATCCAACTCTATTAATAGGTTATTACTAAACCTAGTTCGGCTAGAATTCGATAGGGAATATTTGAATATTTGAATATTGGAGGCCAAGAAATCAGGAATAGAATAACTGGATGATTTCATACTAAAAGGGTAACCGAGTTCGGTCCGAGTTCGGCATAAATTCGGCTCGAATTCTGTTGCTAAGTATGGTAGGCTTTGTGAATGAATTGAAGGATCGTAAAGCAACTCTAAGGGGGGGAATAGAGTGCAGCGGAATAATATACCCAATTTAAGATTATCAAAATTAAGGCAGTTGCTAACTAACAGTGTATATAAAGATAGTAAAGTAAAGCAGTAAAGTAGAGAGAGAAAGCAAACGCAAACACCAAGATATATATTGGTTTCCCTCTGAGAGGACTAGTCCAGTCCCGAGAACTCAAGCTCGAACTTTTATCTACTATAATCACCAATAGTGAATCACAAGCTTTGATCCGAAGGCTTGCCACTTCTTTACACCACGAGATTTGCTCCAAAGTCTCACAACTTCACAGCTAGAGAGAGAGAGAGTAACTGATGGAATCAAGCTCTTTACAACTATGTAGACTTCTAGATAGATACCGCACTTGGCACTAAAAAGACTAGAGAGTTGCTCTTGGTGATGGAAAAGTTAAGGCTTAGATGTTTGCTCATAATAGGATAGAAGATTAAGAATCGTTGTGTGAGTAGGAATTAGAACTCCAATCCTATTTATAGTGTATAGGCAAACAAAATTTGGCCAGAATTCGTATGGGGTTTAATTTAAATGTTCAACCGTTGGGCCAAGAAATCAGGAGCTAATTGAACTAGATAATTTCATACGAAAAGAGTAACCAAGTTTGTTCCGAGTTCAATATGAGTTCAGCTCGAGTTCGGTTTCTAAGTATGGTAAAATTTGTTAATGAATGTGGCCTGATTTGGTGGATAGGTTCTTTGGTTATTTGAGTAGGTATCTGGGTATAGGTACTTAGATTTTCCAGTGTGACTCAGCTTACATCAGTCCTAGACTCAAATAAATAAAAGATTATATTTGAATAGATACAATACAGACGACATATAATAGCAGTATTGAGGCTTCAGATCATGGCATATCAATGCATGGTTTAGTTAACTATCAAAATCAAGTTGACTAAGACCGGATAGGCCAACAATCTCCCATATTTTGATAATTGACAAACTATGAATGATACTGCAAGTCTTTGATATGCAAGGCTCCTCCATAACAGTGGAGCAGTTGATATGCTGAAGGCAACATCTGCCAAGTATCATCTTGTATGCTAGTATCATGTATGTCTTTCTCTCCCGTTGTCATTTGATCTAAATGGCATGCTCCCCCGAAATCGGTGAGATGACAAGAAAAAAATAAGAGAGTAAAGTGTATACAAGATATAATGACAAAAAAAGATTTGCTTTAAACTTTATTCATTTGAAAAAAAAATATACAAAAGAAGATGTGTAGTGGAAACATCATAGTAGAGCATCTAAAAGTAAACTTTTTAAACATTCAAATCCATTGAGTAACTAGTTATCATTTTCTTCATCTTCATCATCAGGTTCAACTATTCTGTTTGGATCAAATAAGGCATTAGATGGATACAAATGTCGCTGAACATAAGGGTGATCAATACAAAACCTTTGTTGGTTCAGATTTTGGAGAATCAGAAAAGGTCCTGCTGGGTGCTTCGATAGGGTGTACTGGATGTCTACCAAAGTACTGCCAAAAGCCTGAGTCTGAAGAGTTTGGCAATGATCAGTAGCATGATTGCATATATCTTTTTTGTGGAAGCGATCACGCAACTGATTAAAAATAGGCTCTAGGTTTTGTGGTTCTTCATCAACATGAGGGACGGAATCAACAGGATGAGTGTTGGAGTTTGATGAAGAGTTATAAGGTAGAAGCATAGTTGGCTCAATTCTCCGAATTCTATTGAGGTATAAAGGTTCCTTAAGATTTGGACAAGTATCCAATAGTATGTCGAAATAATTAAAAATAATTGGCAAGTACATGGCGTATAGTAGTGGACGTCATTTCTTGCGATATTGAACCATTTGAGATAAGATGGTCTGGAGATATTGAAATTAATACCGAAATGCAAGTGATATAAAGCTAACATTTCTAGATAAGAGACCTTATGAAAGTAAGTCTTCTTAGGTAGAAAAGTTAAAAAGATAATACAATGTATTTCAAAGAAGTGACCATTCAATTATCTAGCATAAATTTTTTCAGGTGGACGTTCAAGAGGGTGACAAAGGATATATTTTAAAGAGTCTAGAGTTAAGCCATGGTCTAAGTGAACTTGCGTGATATTGACTAAGATTTGTCCCTCAGCGGAATTGCATAGGATTTCACCCAAGTCGTCCGCATCGAATTCAATTAGAATGCCCCAAACTTAAGATGAAACAGTATCATATTCATATGTTAAGTTATAATAGAATATTTGAATAGCATTGGTGTAAATATTGGTATGGGTCATAACAAGTTCTTCAAGTTGGAGTTTTTGAAGAATAGGTAGATAGTCTTTGTGTTGGAAAAAAAATTAATAGGATGGCCAAGACAGATGTGTCGCTTAGATAAGTCATTAAACCAATCATTTAATATTTTGAGTCTTCGAAAAGTGAAACCGTCGAATTCTCCTGCGTTTGGCATAACGGGACAGAAAATAGAGTCAAAAAAAGAATATATTTTTCTTTTAGGGACCATTGGGAGAGGATGTAGGAAGAAAAACTAAGTTTATTTGTGGAGGAGGTGATGATTTTTGTTGGTCGGAATGAATGAGCAACAAAAAAACCTATAAATAGAGTAGTAGAAACCTAAATTAGGAAGAATATTAATGACATAGCATATTCTAGAATTAAACTAACCGAGTTCAGTCTGAATTCTATTGACATTTATTTCCAAAATCTTAATGTAACTTTAATCGATATTATGCCTTGCTTGACTTGATATAAATACAGAATAATAAGTGTTGAACTTAAATCGTACGTTTTCAAGTGTTTAAATTATCTCAAATTAGCTGTTGGGGCCGGATCCCAGCTAGCGGTGGTCCAAAGACACTTAAATACCGTGTCGCTTAAGGTTATTTACACCTTTTTGACAGAAGGGCCCTTTCGGCTTGTATCCAAAAAATATAAAACTTTTGAAAAGTGTGACAAAAAAAATTAGAAAGCTTCTTATGATTCTTATATTTTATCAGAATCCAAAAAGACCTAATTCTCGACGGATAAAGTTGAATTGATCTTCAACTAAAGATTTAGTAAAGATGTCTGCTAATTGATATTTTGTGTCCACATACTCTAAATAAATATCTTTGTGTAATTGATGATCCCTTAGAAAATGATATATGATTTCTATGTGCTTAGTGCGTGAGTGGTATACTAGATTCTTGGTGAGATTAATGGTGCTAGTGTTATCACAGAAAATAGAAATATTCTTATAGTGCAGATTGAAGTCTTCTAGGGTTTGCTTCATCCATAAAATTTGAGCACAACAACATACTACGGCGATATACTCTGCCTCAGTTGTTAATAATGCAACAGAATTTTATTTCTTGCTAAACCCATAGACTAGAGACTTTCCTAGGAAATGATAGGTGCCACTGGTGCTTTTTTGATCGACTTTGCATCCAGCAAAATTAGCATCCGAGTAACCAGCGAGGTCAAAGGACGTAGTTTTGGGATACCATAAGCCTACCGACAAAATTTCTTCAAGGTATCTAAAGATATACTAAACTATGCACAAATGTGATTCCTTAGGATTAGCCTAATATCTAGTACAAAGGCATACAGCAAATATAATGTCTGGGCGACTAGTAGTTAGATATAATAAACGACCAATCATACCTTGATACTTACATATGTCTATTGGTTTACTGCTTTCATCAAAGTCAAGTTTAGTGGATGTTGCCATTGGAGTCCCGATAGGCTTTGTATTGTCCATGTCAAACTTTTTGAGCAAATCCTTCGTGTACTTAGCCTGATGGATAAAGGTTCCTTGTGAATCTTGCTTGATTTGTAATCCTAGGAAGAAAGTGAGTTCTTCCATCATGCTCATCTCAAATTCAGTCTTCATACACTTAGCAAACTCGTTACATAGCATCTCATTAGTAGATCCAAATATGATATTATCGACATATATTTGCACTAATAACAAAGAACCAGCAGAAGATTTTATAAAAAGGGTAGTATTTTTCTTTTGAAAAACTATTTTCAAGTAGAAAGAAGCTAAGACATTCATACCAAGTACGTGGGGCTTGTTTGAGTCCGTATAGAGTCTTTCGTAACTTGATATGTGATCAGGGTGTTTAAAATCTTTATTGTCTTCCTTGATCCCTTCAAAGATAACCATACCAGTGGATCTTTTATAAATAGAACATTTATTTTTACCAAAGTTAATACCATAACCATGGTCAGCTAGATGATTGATGCTGAGTAGGTTATATTTTAATTTCGTTATTAGACAAACTTCATTAATGACAGGATAGGGAGGAACACCTATATTACCATTACCAATAATATATTCTCTGAGGTTATTGCCGAAGGAGACATAACCTTTTTCTTCATCTATAGCGTGGAAAATAGGTTAGCATCACCAGTCATAAGTCGTGAGCAACCACTATCGAGAATCTACTTGCTTCTAGCATGAGAGGGTTGTTCCACCTACAAAATGAGTTATAGATGTAATCCTTGGTACCCATTTCTTTGAGGATCCTGCTATGTTAGTTTTTGGTACCCATGCATAAATATTCGTATCTACTAACTTTCTTGTTCTACAAAATCTAGATATATGTCCTTTCTTACCACAGTAGTGACATATAGCTGTGTGATTGGTGCATGGTGCAGCATGATAGATATGATTGTGTGAAGCAGTTCTTTGTTATCTATGTGGATAAAATGCATGATTGTGTAGGATATTTCTTTGTGGTCTTCGTGGATATTTATAATAGAATGCATAATTATGTTTGGCTCTATGTGTAATACGGATGTGGGGACTTCTGGTACGGTCAGAGTTGATGGACCGGATTAGAGTTACAAAATTCAAGGATGAGTCTCTGAGGAGCATCAGAGCACAGGTTCAGATGGGATTGGAAGAGGACTTCACTATTGCGGAGGATGGATCACTGCGGCACGGTACCAGATTGTGTGTGTCAAGTGGAGCATTTCACGAGGTGGTTCTTCAAGAGGCACATCAATCTCAGTACTTTATGCATACATGTGCCAACAAGATGTATCGAGATATGAGAGAGCACGTTTGGTGGTATGGTATGAAGCGGGAGGTGGCGAGCTTCGTATCCAGATGTTTGGTATGCCAGCAGGTAAAGGCGGAGAGACAGAGACCGGGTGGTTTAATTCAGCCTTTACCCATTTCAGAGTAAAAATAGAATCATGTGAAGATGGATTTTGTATCAGAGCTTTCGTGTTCTCCAGAAGGTAGAGACGTAATTTGGGTTATCATCGATAGGTTGACTAAATTAGCCCACTTCTTGACATTTAAAGTGGGTACATCTACGGAGAAGCTTGCAGAGATGTATGTACGGCAGATAATCAAATTGCTTGGAGTTCTTGTGAGCATTATCTTGGATCGGGATAGTCGCTTCACATCCTACTTCTGGAGGAGTTTGTAGGCTAGCTTGGGCACTCAGCTCAAGTTTAGTACTGCATATCACCCTTAGACAAACGGGCAGTCGAAGAGGACTATTTAGACTCTCGAGGATATGTTACGCACTTGTGTATTGGACTTTGGAGGTTCTTGGAAGGATCACCTTCACCTGGTAGAGTTTGCTTATAACAAAAGCTACTAGGACATCATCGAGATATTACCATTTGAGGCACTGTATGGACAGAGATGTCGTACTCCATTTTTATGGGATAATATTGGTGAGAGAGCCTTATTGGGACCAGAGATGGTAGTGGATGCAGCTTAGAATATGAAGATTATCAGGGATAGACTTTAGATAGCGCATGATAGACAGCGGCATTGGACCTATAGCCACCGGAGACCATTAGAATTTGAGGTATAGGTTTTGTTTATATTGATTTTGATTGCTTTGTTTTGGTTGGAGTGCTAAGGCTGTTATTTGTGTTAGGTTGATGATCTGGTATTCTTAAGTATTTTTTTAACACGGGGCATGATTCGCTTTGGTAAAGACGAAAAGCTTAGTCTACGGTACATAGGACCCTTCGGTGTTCTTGAGAGGGTCGGTGCAGTGGCCTACAGGCTAGACTAGCCGCCTGCACTAGAGGGAGTGCACAACATATTCCATGTGTCACAGCTGAGATGGTACATGGCAGATCCTAGCCATGTATTGGATCACTCGGAGATCTAGGTGGGTCCAACTCTCAGTTATCCAGAACATCTAATGAACATTCTGGATCGCAGAGAGAAGGTGCTTCAGAACAAGACGATTCCCTTGGCATGCGTCGAGTAGAGACATCACTCTACGGAAGAGTCTACCTGGGAGAGGGAAGCATGTTTGCCATTAAATGCGAGAGTTTAAAAAGAAACTTGATTTAATTAAACAAACTAAAGAGAGTACAGAGAAAAGTCATGAATAGACAATCTAAGTACAAATTTTATGTTCTAAGGGTGACGATGGAGGGTTAGGAGTGTAGCAACCCTCTTTACTCCGTAGACAATCAGATGCAAAAGCTCTTCTCTTTTGCTTGAGCGTAGGTTTGCCAATAGCCAGCTAGGGGTTTGTATAGGGGTTATACCATATTATTTACAGTTGTTCTATGGTCGCATGAATTTTGGGCCACATTGACGTTGGGAGTTGCCACCTGTCTTCCCCTAACAGAAAGGAGTTACAACTATGCACGAGAATCCGGGCTTCATCTGTCATGTGGATATTTGTTAAGATTTTCTTATTGCTGAATATCTGGATACTTTCTTATCCTTTGTAGGCACAACTTAGTCAATTAGACATATAGCCTGCCACTTGGTTTGAGAGGATTACCTTGTTGCAACAGCATAATTTGGTTTGTTTGGGAATTCGGGGCATAGGAAGCGAAGAATCGCAGAGACCGTATGGGGTCTGGGACGCATGGGCGAGAGCCTCATGGGACGCATGGAGTCTGCGATACATGGGCCAGAGCCGCATGTGACGCATGAAGTATGGGACGCATGGACCAGAGTCGCATTGGACGAATGGAGTTTGGGACGCATGGGCTAGATCCGTATGAGAGTCTTTTGCAGTGTTGTACACGTAGTATTGCACACTTCCTGAGACTTCTATCTTTTAGTGAGTTTACATCTTTCGACACGTTAAGAAAATCCTTCTCTGTCAGGATTATGTGTCAGATATATTCTCTGTCAGTGTGTGATGTCATATCCATCTGCTGCCAAAACTGTCTTCGGTCATTTGGTCCGCATGGCTATCACCAAATTTGGCAGCATGGTGTTCATGCGGTCCAATTTCTGCTAAACTTTTCTCTAGGCCGCATGGTTGCTGAACGCATGGATCCAATTTTTCCATGCTTCTATAAGACCCCTTCAAAATTTTCAAACTGATAAGTTTGAAATACTTTGAATAAGAAGCGTGGACGGGGTATATTTGGGCCGCATGGATATTAGGTCGCATGGACATTAGGTCGCATGGACGCATGGATGGGCACTGCCAGGCTGCCACCCACTCATTAAATACCTTGGTTTGATTAGATCTCTTTAGGATTATGGACTATCTCCTCACATGGACCCCGAAGTAACAGTTTTTGAGAAGATAAGACCCAAGGGCCATCGTCATCATTACTGCTGACAATGGGGTGCTGGAACCAAAGGGTCACTAGTATCCCCATTTATCCTATAAATAGGGGTCTTACTGAAGAAAGAAAACTTCCTTTCTCGACCCGAGTCTCTCTTTCACCGTTGTCTCTACCTCTTTCTCTACTTTCGATCATCCTCTTCGACCTTCTGCCATGGCCCCCAAAGCTTCGTCTTCCTCATCGAAGGCCAAGAAGGTTGTTGACAATGGGAAGCGCCCTGCTTCTTCGACTAGGGCTGAGGATAAAATCTTCCTCTTCCATCCGGACATTAAAGTGCCCATCCAAGGTAAGGATCAATGGAGGCAAACTCTGGACACACGGATACTCTACACACAGTCTACCGCAAGGGTTTCCATATGACCATGTTGTATTCTTTATATGCGGATCTCGCTTTGGCCGCATGCACAGGTCTTTACCAGGCCGCATGCTCCCTTCATGACCTGGCCGCATGCACCCTGCCTCATTGGGCCGCATCTACTCTTCATGACTTGACCGTATGTACCCTGCATAACCTGGCCGCATGGCATCTCGGTGTCTTTAACTGTCCTTCTGCCTTTGATTTTTGCAGTGATTATACCTGTACCTCCGTCAGGTGAGGTACTGGTTGGGCATGCCCAGGCTGCCTTGGGTTTTAGGCTTGATCACATAGTGGCCAATGTCCAGACTCAGATCAACAAGGATTAGTCGTAGGTGAGGCTAAAAGTAATAGCAGGCCAGTCCTGGCTTTACCTACTTAGCCAACTAAACTCCAGGAGGATCGACGAATCTCATTTGAAGCTAATCTTCCTGTTTGGGGATGCGCTCATATCTTAGGCCCCAAGGTAGTAAAGATTAAGGAGACTTGGGATTTCTTCTCCGGTGAGACAAAGGTGCATATACCCACGATAGAGCATCATTTGCCCTTATTAGTACTCCTTCAAAGGAAGTTGTCGGGCGACCTAACCCTGGACCAAGACGAAACCCAGGTTGACTGCATTCGTTTCAATTCTGAACTGAAGAGAGTCATGACGAACAAGAAATTATTTTCTTATTCCATTCACGGATTGGAACCTGGCACCTTCTCAGGTGTAACGGGACCGAATGTCCATTATTACGAGGCTGACACATTCTTGAACCAGCTTGCAGCCAAGGGATCCTATCCTCTCAAAAAATTGAGCCTGCACAACTAGGTGTCTCATTTGTCATCTTGGATCAACCTAAAAGCATGGGTGTTAAAGAAGTATGAGAAGACTTTGAAGGACGCCAACCTTTATTATGCCATTAGGGGTTCTTGTTACTGTTTGGTGAAGAGTCCGACGTTGTTCGTGGCTTTGGCCGAGATGTAAAACTGTCATACCGGGACCTTCTTTACTCCCAACGTAGAGATGGGTCTTGCCCTTCATGAGATGTACGATGTCTCACGATTACCCTGGGGTGAGAAATCGTATGAGGAGTACACCCCAAAAAATAAAGAGGTTGAGGATTTTGAGCAGCAACATCCGGGATTTCTTGTCGTATATCGGGAAGTGTTGTGCTACCACAATACTTGCCAGCAGATTTCGAAAAAGAAGGACAAGAGCTCGGAGGGGAATTTATCCCACATCAAGGCCTGGGCTAGTTATCTCTTTGATATTGGGGCTTCGGGTCGGATCACTGTTCGGAGCCCCCAATCCTGGAGGGGTATTAACGACCAGGTGCATGGCACCAAGAGAATCACCGAAACAGGTGAAGGGTTTGGTAGTTCTGGTGACACCTTCAGCTATTTCTACCAAGATACTCAACCATTGTCTGACAAAGCTGCCTTGGCTGGATTCTTGATAATATGGCTATGAACTTGTGTAGTCTCAAGAGGCCCTGGGACGATTGAGAGGATTAGCTGTAACCTCATCCTTCCTGCTGTGAAGTTGGTCTTCAAGGGCGAGCTTGCCTTGCTCCCTACGATGGTCTATAGCATCCACCGCAGACTTTATGCCTTCATAAGCAAAGTGATTGCCCGTGACATCTCGAAAGATTTCAACCGGGTTGAAATGCCATACTATTATCTGATGGGTTGTTTGTTGATACATTATCCGTCTTTGATGTGCCCCAGTGCTGGGGGATCGACTACGGAGGATGACGCTTTTATCCGTCGATATGGCACAATGCCCTGGGCTCATATTAGGGTTCCCGCCTATCGGTGTGTGCTTGCTCACGTAGCAGACTACTTCTTTTTTGTTTCGGTCCCAAAGTTGACTAAGGATGAGGTAAGCAGGGTTCATTGTGATAGAGGAACCGATCATCTAGTTTTGTCTCCGAAGCTTTCCTGCTGGTTACTTTTTATCTGGCCCTCGTATTTGGTGTACCAGAACCAGAACCTCATATTCTTGGAACCCTACCTGCCGAGTAGGTTTTCCCGATAGTTCGGCTATAGCCAGCTCTTTTTGGGTAATCCCAGCCCGTGTCTCGGCTTTGAGGGTAGCGTTCTGGATGGAGTCTGAGCCTAAAAATATTTCTCTGTGACCAGCACCCAGGTCCAGTTTACTCTGCTTGATGCTAAAGTTCTGGGTCGTATTAGCCATCCAGCGGCTATTTTCTTTATTACCATAAACATACCTCCACCTGACTTTGATCTGGAAACCAGCTTCATCGCAGGCACTAAGCTGGATAACCGGCGCAAGAAGCCACAAAACGTTCGGGGGAAGGGCAAGGCAGAGATCGTTGCTGCCGACTTTGACTCTGTTATGGGGAAAGAGGACACTTCTGACAACTCTTCACCTCTCGTGAATTATTCGATGAAGCACATGGCTTCCCCAATAAGGAGCACTCCTCCTAAGAGTAGACGACATGATTCATCCGTGGCTGCGAGGCGGCGTTATAGGAAACAGGTTGCTATCAAGGCCCCTGTCCAAGCCAGCGAGGGCGAGGCAAAAGAAGAAGGACAAAAAGAGGAAACTGAAGGACGGGAGGAGGTAGGACCCACAATGGATTCTGAAATAGACCCTACTTCGAAAGTTGAGACGGTATTTGTGGACCCTCTCAGTTTAATTCTTCCTGGTCCTTTATATAAATACCTTGGTCCTAGTCTGTTAGACAATTTATAGATGCAAGAGGTGAGGGACCATTTGTGATGGGCGATTTTCCCGACAGTCTCTAACAAGGAGCCGGGGGAGGAGACTTTCCCGGGGTATGATGCGGGCGCCTTGGAGCCTGCACCTGAGATCTCGAGGTTCTAGGATGTGAATATAGGCATGTCAGAGCCTGCTTTTGAACGGTTGGGGTACCAAGAGACTGGTGAAGGTATAGAAGCATAAAAAATATGCTGGATAGCTCTACGCAACATATTGATGCAAAGTAGCGTAAACAGAGGACTTCAGAGCCTTCAACGTGCAATCAGAGCTTCTCTGCCAAGCACAGCGTGAAATATAGGCTCGAGGACTATCCGCGTAGGGCAGTATGTCCAGGCTGCTTCGGCGTAAACAGGGTGCGTCATCGCCTTTATGGCATAAAACTTATCCGCTTTCAATGCAGCATTGAAGTGTACGAGGGACGCTTCGTATTCTATGCAATGATCTGTCAGATCCTGCAATGAACCTGACGTCTCGACTTCTGACAAAGGGATACTACTCGACTGCCCAGGCGACGGCTATAATGATGGCGCGGTACTGCAACCCAGTCTGTCATTTACTGCCATTTCCCTTGCGTAAAACCGCTTTTACGTACACAGAGGAATATACTGCCTAGTTTTACGTAGGCAGATGAGAGCTCCTTACGCTCCGCGGAAGACAAATCGCCTGCCACATCAAAAGCTGCACTCCATACGGGACTCGAGGCGCGTCTCTGCATTTAATGCACAGGGTGGTGACAGGCCCTCAAGGCACGTCTCTGCAATTAATGCGCCGAATACTGACAGATGCCTGAGGCATGTCTCTGTGTTTGATGCACAGAAGGGTGGCAGACCTTCAAAACATGCCTCTGCATTTAATGTGCAGGATGATGGCGGATCTCCACATTTAATGCAGGAGATTTGATTAAATATCACCGAACCGTCATTTAGTGACATCCCCTTTGCGAGAGCTGCTCCTACGCATACAAGGGAATACGCTGCCTAGTTTTACACAGGCAAACATGAGCTCCTTACGCTCCGCAGAAGACGAACAGACTGCCACGACAGCGGTTACTCTTCGCACATGATTCAAGGTGAGTATCTGCATTTAATGCGCAGAATGATGGCAAATCTTAAAGACAAGCATCTGCATTTAATGCACAGGATGGGGGCAGATCTCTGCATTTAATGCAAGAGATCTAATTATCTCCAAGAGCCGTAATTTTGGCTAAAACGTCCATATCATCACTCTGGCACGTTACGCAGCGGCTTCTACGCCTATTCAGCTTCGGTGCCTGCTCGGCTTCTACGCCTATTCAACTTCGGTGCCTGCTCGACTTCTACGCCTATTCAGCTTCGGTGCCTGCTCGGCTTCTACGCCCATTCAGCTTCGGTGCCTGCTCGGCTTCTCCGCCCATTCGGCCTTCTGTGCCTGCTCGGCCTTCTATGCCTACTCGGCTTCTACGCCTACTTGGCCTCTATGACCACTCGGCTTCTACGCCTACTCGGCCTTTATGACCACTCGGCTTCTACGCCTACTCGGCCTTTATGACCACTCGGCTTCTATGCCTATTCGGCTTCTATGCCGGTTTGATAACTATTTGGCTTCTATGCCATGGTGACAAACATTGGCTTCTATGCCAACTTCTTCTACACGAGGGATACCTACCTGCGTGGCTTCTACGCCGTGATCTTTGTAGCTGTTATATGCATTTTGTCCCTTAGTTGGACCCGCGTCACATGCTCATTCAAAAGATCATCTATACGCAGGCATTGGTTATTTTAACCGTTGTGTAAAAGGGTGCTGTACTTTCCACTACTCGGTTTTTACACCGATTGAGTGGTCACTGTCACTAAAACTCTATAAATAGAGACCTCTATCAATAGAGGACAAGGTCAAAAAAATTAGGTCTGAAAACTGATCAAGAAATCTAGTATCAGATCCAACGGTCGCAAAGATCAAAGTTCAGACGGTCGAGAGAGAGAGAGAGAGAGAGAAGAATCTGGAGCTCAGGCAAAGAGAAGGGATCGACGACTTTGGCATCGGGCATCCACCCTCTTTAGCAACCCTCGAAGCTGCTACCTGTCTTCCATGGCACTTCTTCGACATCGTGTGGTCCAAGGGCTAAAGTGATCGACTGCAAATCAGACACCTATAGCAATATTCACCCAGATTAAATAAGTTGTACTTAGGCATCCTCGTGTAGGATCAAATTTGTACAATCTTGTTAGTAAACATAAAAGAAGGGCGGGTCTTCGTACAAGACCTTGTTTTCCGTATTCATCAAATCTTTTCTCATTTATATTATCCAAAACAAGATGGTGACTCTGCTGGGGACATCTTTCTCTTTTGATAAGGAAGCTACTACTCAACACGATACGGTATCCGTGGGATCCATGAAGAAGATATTGGTCGTCCAGTTCGACCAGTCTGCCTACGAAGATATGCTCCGAACAAAGGGCAGCTCTCACTCTCTCTCTGTCCAAAACAACAGGAAGCTGCGAAAGGTCTGGATGCCTAAGACATCCTCTACCATTCCTGTGGACTCTTCGATCTCTCCGATCTCTCCGACCAATGAGGTTGTAGCATTGCTCCCTCCGCACCCTACGCATAAAATTCAGTCGCCTGTCTCTGACAGAACCGACAAAACTTCTTGCAATGCCTCAGCGCTAACCCAGAAGTATACTCCGCGCTCTGCCCGTGAAATTCAGTCTCCCGTCCCTGGCGGAATAGACAAAACTTCTGATAAAGCCTCAGCGCCAAATCAGAAGTACAAGACATGCTCCGCGCGTAAAACAATATCTGACCTCTATGGAGAACCAGATGATCCCTGTGATCTCCGCAAGGGAAAGCGAGCGGCGGACTACTCAACTTCTCGGCATTTACGCCAGCAAGGGAACAATCTGTACGCCCTCCGAATTACGCGAGACGCTGATGGCCGACTGAGGACATCCTCAGCTTTACGCCAACCAGAGCGAAGCTCCAAATTACGCCAGGCGAAGTCCTTAGGCGTAAAGAAGGCTCCAGTTGTGGAAAGACACCCTCCTCGGGGATTATCCGCCACCCAGATGGCCAACCTATTGTATACGGGTGGCACAGGGAAGACTATGGTTCCCATCATCCGCATGCCCACCAATGGGAACAGAAGGAACAAGCCATCATCTTCTTCTTCTGCAACTCCTCCTGACCTGCACAAATATCTAATCCGGAAACGCAAGGAGAGGGGATCTTCCATCGTGGCTATTACGCCTCCTAGCGAGCACTGCTATAATAGTCACAGGATTATAATTAATTATTGTTGTTCTAAAACAAAATGGCCGATTTTCGACCGACTGAGCTACTCTCCATCTTTCCTAGAAGAAGAGCTCGTGCGCATGCATCTGTGAACATGGCTTCACATATACCTGGAGAAAGCTCGGACTCAAGACATCCGTCCTCTAGAACTCCGAGCCGAAGAAAATTCAACATGCTCCTTAGGGACACTGAAGCTGGGGTATTCCAGAACACTCGTTCAAGGTCACGATAACTGACTTCGTGCTCTTCTGATTCCGATGCTGGGGGTCGCCAGTCTCCCGAATCAGATACTGAGAGTATAGAGTCAACTTCTGCAGCGACCTATACTCATCCTTTAATGAAGTCCAGGGAGATGGGAGTTTATGCCATTGGAGATGAACACGAGGAAGCCTCGCCATCAGGGAATGCTGAGCAACGCATTACTACACTAGAGACATCTCTGAAGCAAATGTAATCCATGATGGAGAACATGCACCAAATAATGCTAACTCAACAGGCGGCTGCTATGGCTCAAACGTCGGTCCCGCCTACTCAGATACGTGTGGGGTTGGACCTACCACCATCCAACACGATCCAAGAGCCTGCTCTAGATTAAGTGTCAGTTGGTCCTTCACTTCCTCACCTGGAGAATGTACTACCTCCTGCGGGAGTCACGATACAACCAACTCCGCACCATTCCGTGGTCTCGCTACCAGCTGAAAATCCGATGCAAGCAGTACGGGAGTTGAAAGCCCAATTTGATGCCTTGAAGCATAAAGATCAGCTCAAGAAATTGGGAATCAACCAGCCATACCCAGCTATCTGGGAAGAGGTCCCTTTTCCTCCGAGGTACAAACCTCAGACTATGGCCCTGTTCGAGGGAAAAATACCACCAAGTCAGTACATGAACTATTTCAGTATGATGACGGTGTTGCTACAAGGGAATGACGCCCTCCTCACCTGGGTGTTCAAGGGCTGTCTCTCAGGAGTAGCTTACCAGTGGTACCGTAGCCTGGCAGACAACTGCATTACTTCCTTCGAAGACTTCAAGGCTCTATTTTTCACACGATTCTACGAGGGAGGAATGGACATGTCTATGTCCTCTCTCATCGAAGTCAAGCAAAGGGAAAAGGAGGACGTTCGCACCTTCGTCGAACATTTTTGCCAAGCCACTTTACAGATGCCTCCAGGAGTTCCAGACTCAGCGTTGGTGGACATTTACAGGAAGAACCTTCTTTCCGTAATCTCGGTGTTCACAGGACCATATCAGTTCTATGATTGGCCCTCGTTCATCATCTCAGTGGTAGCCACCGAGGACAACAGTCGCAAGGCGTGTGACAATGGCATCATGGTCTCTACTTCTGACAAAGGCAAGAGGTCATCCCCCAACGACGACCATCCTCGCAGTTCCAAAGGAAAAGAAGCTCTGGAGATTAATACGTCCAGACAGAAGACTGCGACAACCACGCAGACAAAACCTGGGACTTCCAGGCCCGTCGAGGTATACTCTTTCGACGACGACGATATTCCGAGTATATTCGACTGTCTCGTCAAAAGTGGCAAGATCACCCTTCCGGAGGAGAGGCGGCCCAGTGAAGTCGGCAGTGCCAATAATCCCAAGTACTGCATCTTCCACAAATATGTACACCACCCAACAAAGGCGTGTTACATACTGAAAAGGAAGATCTAAGAGCTGATCGATGCTAAAGCCATCACCCTGCGCAATAGCGAGAAGACGGTCACAGCCAATATGATCTCTCTACAATTTGACAATCTGCCTCCCCAAGAAGTACCGGACGGTGTTACACCTATTTCCTGGACAACGATAAACATCGTTAATCTTCCTCCGGCTAGGGGTCAAAATCACGACCTGTTACCCCTAACTACCCAGAGAGGCGAGATTATGTGGGTTCACCCAGACTTGGTGTCGGAGCTCAAAAAAGAGACTAATGCTACTAAAGCTAAGTCCAGGAAGAACTCCAAATGCAAGCCATGCCATATGGTTACAACTTCTTCGACATCAGACGAAGACGAGGTTTTGGCCACAACAACCCGTTCAAGGAAGGCTTACCTCAAGGACTACGGAGCAAGCCAGGAAGATGCACCTGCAGACGCTTTAGATGCCAAGCCTTCGGGACCAGAGCCCGTCGTACCAGAGGCCGGTCCTTCGAGACCAAATTCGGCGGACAAGGGGAAGCAAAAAGAAGTGCGCTTCGATAAACCTGTGAAAAATATTCAAAACAAAGGTTTAGAGAAGCCGTACAACTTCGACATCCTGGCCCAACTGGCTAATACACCAGCCAGGTTGTCCATCTTCGATCTACTCAGGCTCTCCCAAGACACTCGTCTAGCCCTGAATGAAGCATTAATGCAGGCGGATACATACGTGACCCAACTCAAGTCCCCCGATGAAGAACCTGCGGCGTGTCCCCGATGCCACAGTGTGATGGAGGTGGTCCCAAACATCACTTTCACTCAAGACGACATGTTGTTAAAACATAACTGGCATGACAGACCCTTCTACCATACCGGGTACGTCGGTTCCATGGAGGTCGACCGGATTCACATAGATCTGGGTTCCTCAATCAGCATCATTCCTCATAGTCTGCTCAGACCGCTAAGGATTCCTACCAGCGAACTGGCTTACACCACCACTACTATCGTGGGTTTCAACGCCGGAAAAAGTAAGTCGTTGGGAAAAAGTAAGCCTGAGGATCCAGATTGGCAACCTCAGATCGGTGGCTATATGCTACGTCATCTATTCAGAAGTATCCTACAATATCCTGCTGGAAAGACCATGGATCCACGACTACAACATCGTTCCTTTGACTCTGCATCAATGCTTCAAATATGTAGACGCCCAAGGGACAGTACAAACGGAGGTTGCTGACCTAAACCCGTTTAAAGGAGTAGAATCCTACTACTCTGACGCCGTGTTATACTCTCAAGACTACACGGAAGAGGTGTCAGCCCAAGCAGAGAAGGAATCCCACCGGGATCCTGGAGAGCCTTCTGCCAAACAACCTCTGTCAATCAAGGTGAAAGGACGGACTACCCGTCCAAAAGCCACAGAGCCTATGGCTATCCACCTGAACAAGACCAGGTCAGGGAAAGGGGGTGATCCTCTAGTAATCACTCTGAGACAGCAGCCTCTGCCCTTAATCATCAACCTTCGGTGCAACAAGCATCCGAGTGATGTAAATGCAACCAGTAGTGCGGTTTCGGATAATAATAAAGGACCTCTTTTCCAGTATATCGACGCTCGGATTCCAAATCAGAAATCCTCTCCCCAGGACGATATAGAGCCTATAGCACGAAAATTCTTGGCAGCTATAGATTCCTATCATCCGTACATATAGAAAGTGGCATCATCATCTAATGTCACCACGACGTATGGACCACATGAGGATTCTATCTTCATTGTTCTACCTACCCGCAACGGTCAGCGTTCAATAGTCTTCGGTCGCATGCGCAACGAACAGACTATACAAGAAGATTCCTTCGATGACGACTCTGGTGAAATGCAAGTTCACAGGTACAGCCCGCAAGCCTTGAAGATCATGCAAAATATGGGTTACAACTTGAAAATGGAACCAGGTCTCAACCATGGGAAAGGCAGACGAATACCGCTGCTCGGCAATCCCCACTATCAACAAACCCGTTCCGGGTTAGGGTATGCCACCTCCCTTACGACTTCCAAGTCGAACGAGGATATCTCTTCCTCTTTTCAAGATGGCTCATCGCCCTCCGGCTCATCTCATGCTCTCGAGCAAACATTATCAGCAAAGATGGTAGCAACGAATTCCTTCGAATCAGATGAACAAGAATCCGAACCATTCGAGAATGACGCTTGGGCTCAGCAGATGGATACACAATGGGAGTTCCGCTTCGAGCAGAGAGAACCTTCCACTAAAGATAAAGTTATCCAGATTGACGTAGGGGATGAACGTTCACCAAAGCCGATATTTATCAGTAACGACCTTTCCGAAGAAGAAAGGGAAGAAATTACCCAGCTGATAAAAGAATATATCGATGTCTTTGAGTGGAATTATAAGGATATGCCAGGTCTTGATACAAAGGTGGCTACTCATAAACTCAATATAATGCCCGATTCAAAGCCTGTGAAGCAATACCAACGCCGATTCCGCCCGGACATGATGGACGCCATTGAAGCTGAAGTCAAGAAGTTAATAGCCTGCGGCTTCATCCGTGAGGAACAACATCCCGACTGGGTCGCCAATGTTGTCCCGGTCATGAAGAAGAATGGGAAAGTACGGATCTGCATCGATTACCGAGATCTGAACGCAGCCTGCCCCAAGGATGAGTTTCCTCTTTCCATTACAGACGTCATGATCGACAATACATGCGGTTTTGAACGTATATCTTTCATGGACGGATTCTCGGGATACAATCAGATCAAGATACATCTTGAAGACGAGAAGCATACTGCCTTCCGGTCACCACTGGGGGTATACTGCTACACGGTCATGCCCTTCGGATTAAAGAATGTCGGGGCTACGTACCAATGGGCTATGAGTAACATATTCCATAAGCATCTACGCAAGATAGTGGAGTGTTACGTGGACGATGTAGCTGTCAAAAGCCGCCTCAGGGATAATCATATCCGAGACTTGAAGACAGTATTTGAATTGATGCGCCAACATCAACTCAAAATGAACCCTAGAAAGTCCTTTCTGGGGGTATCTAGCGGCAAATTTCTGGGATTTGTCATCACCGCCAAAGGCATTCAAGTGGACCCTGATAAAGTCAAGGCCATCTTAGAAATGCGACCGTCCCGCAATCTGAGAGAACTCAGGGGATTTCAAGGTCGTCTGGCTTATATCCGAAGATTCATATCCAACCTCTCCGGGAGATGCCAGCCCTTTTCTCGTCTCATGAAGAAAGGTGTATCCTTCGTATGGGACGAAGCCTGTCAGTAAGCGTTCGGAGATATCAAGCGCTACCTCACTAGCCCACCAGTTCTGGTACCTCCCGTCATAGAAAGACCATTCGTGCTATATGTTCGGGCAATGGATCATTCTCTGGGAGCTCTTCTCGCACAAAAGAACGATATGGGCCACGAGCAGGCTATTTACTACCATAGCAGGATGATGGTCGGAGCCGAACACTGGTACAACCCTGTAGAGAAAGAATGCCTGGCTCTGATGTTCGCTATTCAGAAAATGCGATACTATGTCACGGGCCAAACCATTCACATCATCTCCAGGATCAATCCTCTTCGGGTACTGATGAGCAAGCCAAGTGTTCTTAATTCCCGACTCACGACTTGGGCGATGTTATTAACGCCATATGACATGGTGTATGTCCCTCAGAAGTCCGTCAAAGGCCAAGCATTGGCCGACTTTCTAGCTGCTCATCCCATCCCGGAGGCCTCCAAACTATACGAGGACATTCCCGACGAAGTTGTAGAGTATAATTCCACAATGAAAGGTAATGCATGGCAACTGTTCTTTGATGGCGCCTCCAGGACTGGTCCCAGGGGAAACATGGTTTCAGGAGTAGGGATCATCCTAGTCACTCCTGATAAACTCGTTATCTACCGAGCATATTCTCTTAGCGAGCCCTGTTCTAACAATGTGGCGGAATACAACGCTCTACTAATCGGGCTCCAAGTCGCTAAAGAGCTGGGGGTCGAATCTCTGGAAGCCTTCGGTGATTCTCTGCTGATCGTCAATCAAGTCAGAGGAATATATGAAGTCCAGAATCCCGACCTCATCCCCTATCACCGAGCAACGGTCGAGATAGCCATGACATTCAAAGGATTCTTCCTTGAGCATGTACCTCAGTCTCGGAATCTGGAAGCTGATGCCCTAGCCAGTCTAGCTGCAGATTTAGCTACCCCTATAAGAAGGCAGAATTCGGTAATCCTTCTTAACAGAGACCTATTCTGTGTGAAAAACAACTTTCACATCCAATACAGCTACACGGTGGACATAGATCCTCGCATGAGAGACTGGAGAAGTCCCTTTATAGATTTCATAGCATACGGAACCTTGCTAGAAGATCCTAAAGAAGTAATATCTGTCAAAAGATGATCATTACGCTTCTATTTCGACGCATCGTCACAATGCCTATATCGCCGGTCTTATGACGGGCTATTATTACGATATCTCTCTGGTGATGAAGCACAACGGATTCTCCGTGAAGCTCACGATGGCGTGTGCGGGGTGCATCAACCCGGTCCTAAGCTACAGGATCGTATCAGAAGAATGGGCTATTACTGGCCCACTATGATCGCAGACGCAATCCAGTATGCCAGACGATGCAGAGCCTGTCAGGTCCATGCAGACTTCATACATCAACCGTCCGAACATCTAAATCCTACGGTTGCATCCTGGCCTTTCGAAGCATGGGGTATGGATATCATTGGTCCTATTCACCCGTCTTCTTCCAGAGGTCACCGGTTCATACTGGCCATCACGGATTACTTCTCCAAATGGACAGAGGCGATCCCTCTTGCTGAGGTAAAGACATCTAACGTGACCAACTTCATCAAGCATCATGTTATTTACCGCTTCGGGGTTCCCCGAAGGATAATCCATGACAACGGGCCTCAGTTCATCAGCCATGCGTTTCACCGATTCTGCGATAAAAATTGGATACAAAATGTGGCCTCCACGGCATATTATCCAGCTGCTAATGGGTTGGCAGAAGCCTTCAACAAAACCATTATCAAACTCTTGAAGAAGTTCGTCTCTTTAAACAAGAGAGATTGGAATGAGAAGCTGGGAGAATGTCTCTGGGCATACCGCACCACGGTACGAGCACCGACAGGTTGCACGCCATTCTCATTGGTCTACGGGAGTGAAGCAGTTCTTCCTATCGAAATTTAAATTCCGTCACTCAGGATAGCTATGGCTAACGAGTTAACTCAAGAAAAGAACGACCTGTTAAGGCTTCAAGAGCTAGAAAGATTAGACGAGAAATGCCTCCAAGCTCAGCAGCGCATCGCGCTCTACCAAGCACGCATTTCCAGAACTTTTAATCAAAAAGTAAAGAAAAGAGTGTTCAAAGCCGGCGAGCTAGTTTTGGCTGTAAGAAGGCCGATGATTCTTACTCACAGGAGTAAAGGCAAATTCCAGCCCAAATGGGAAGGCCCTTACATGATCGAGACAACGTTCTCAAACAACGCTTACAGGTTAGCCCAGCCTAATGGAGACCTGCTAATGGCTCATATCAATGGCAAATTCCTAAAAAGTATTATGCTTAAACCTCCTCTGCTCAAGTGGAATAAGGTGATCTCATTCTGACAAAACTACTTCCAAAACGAAACTAGTTGGATCATATTCTGTCATGTCCATATGATCTCTGAATAGATTTGCTCTGCTAAAACTTACCGAAAGTATATCACGTCCATACTACCTCTGATATCACTTTTACCCAAACCTATCATTTACATTCCGAAATGATGGATCCACAAAGTCAGATAAAAAGCCTCTTTATTATTCCAAGAAAAGAGCAAGAGTACATTGAAAAGCAAAAGTACATCATGAATGGGGAGCGGTCAGGTCGCGAAGCTGCTACGCCAGTATGGCCATCCTCTCAGCCCCGAAATCCAAGACATCAGCGCAGACCCGCTCCAATCGTGCCTCGTCATCTATCAGGAGGGACAGTTCGGCTCTAGCCCGAAAGAGACCGGCACGGGCGACTCCTGCACTCGCCAAGTTCTGTTGTGCTGCGACCAGTCGGCCATTCACCACATCTAGACCTTCCAACGACTGAGAAGTCCACTCCTTTGCCTGAGCAAGCTTTGTCTCCAATTTGCGGAACCTCGCTACATTGCCGTCATGCTCGGCCTGGCACTTCGTTTGAAGGGCGAGAGTCTCCTCCAAGACGACTTTCCCTTTATCCATCTCCTGCTGATTGGTCTCGATGAATTTATTCAGACCTTCCTTTTTTTCAACAAGATGCACAGTCAAGGAGTCGTATCTGGCCTAGACCAGAGCTTCAATATTGCCTCGAGCTAGCTGCAGGTATTCGTTAATGGGTTGCTCTAAGCCATTAACCATCGCCTCCAGCGCGTCAGCTACCCCAGCATCACCGAATTTCCTGACCGCCTCTATCGAGAACCGAGAGGACCTCTTCAGTGACGCAAAGTCTAGCTTCTTCGCCAACACCATTGACATTAGCATTCTTAAAGTGGTGTAGAAGATCCCGGTGTACTGCTCGGTCAACGCAACTAGGTCCGCATGAACGCGGGGAGTGTCCGCGATGGTGGCGACTTTCCCCCAGGAATCACCACAGACGATGTTGCCACGGCCGTCGCCTCAACAGGAGGTACGACGAAGGAAGAATCGCCAACACCGGACGAAGTGACCGGCGTGCTCAAAAGAGGCACTGTCGCAATGACAGGCTCGTCCTCCTCTTGAGATATCTCAAGAGTCTCCTCGACAGGCAAGCCAGCACCCGAAGAGGTCTCCTCTTCAAAATCAGGTACCTCCGTGTCACCACTAGGACCTGACACAGAACCAACGGGCGCGTCTACATCACCCTCTCCGAAGAGGTCTTCCCCTGAAAAGAAGACAAAAGGAAGTTAATATCAACATATTATTAATTTTCCCAAAGAAGAGGTATAAAAGACGATATTTACCCCTGGCCGACGGCATATATGTCGCATCTGCAGCCTGTACAGCTAAATCATTTCTTAATAATGCTAGGCGAGCTTTCATACCTGGAGAAAGGGGTCTGCGAACTGACACTGACAAATAGTCTTCCAGGTCCTCTTCAAAATCCAACCGAGGCTCATCGGCTGGAATCGCGCTAGGTGCGCTCGCAGGCACGGCAAAAGTACCTCCCGATGCCGATTCGACTAGATGTATACGGAACTTTATTATACTCAGCCTCGAAGGCGACCTCGTTCCACTACCTGAAGCAGTAGCAGCGACGGCGGCATCCAGCTGAGATTCTACGACACCACCAGTCGGAACTGTGGAAGATCCCTCTCTAAAAGGCGAGGAACCTCCAATCAAAGAATCGTCCCCAGCACGGGGAGATGCAAGCTCACCTCCAGGAGCATCAATGCCAGGAATCCGGAGAGAACGATTTACAGTCTTCTTCTTCCTCTTACGAGAGGAAGCTTTCTTGGGAGCAGGAGCCCTTCGCTTCCCAAAAACTACCAAAGCCCCTGCAGGCGGAGGTACTTCACCCCTTGGGACCGACACCAGAGGCTCATCCGGGGTAACGGACTCCTCACCCTCGTCGGAAGAAACCGAGGAGACTTCAACTCTTCCCCCAGGCTTGGAAGAGGGCACCCTAAAGCTTCCATGCATATCAAAATCGCGATGGAAGGTGTTCGTTGCCACATAAAATTGGGCATACGAATGCAGGATGCGTAGCTCCGTAGAGAGTGTAATGACGGGCATAATAAAAATTGCCCCAGTACAGCCCATGATAAAATATCGCCATCCCCGTGCTCCATTAATGAGTCCACCTCTGGACCTGAAGCTGGTGACGGCATTGCCCACGTGTAACTGATCATACCCAAACTATCGGGCAAACCGACTGGGCAAGTAGGGCTCCAAGAAGCAATAATCTTCGCTTCTGTACAACAAGATGGGATGGTCTAATGCAGACCAACCAATTAAAAGCTTTGGGAGAAAGAATGGTCTTCTCTCTATCCGAATCCTCGAGCCTAATCCCCGATTGATTACGATGTATGGGAGGGACGGTACAGAAAAGCTTCCAACTATGACTGAAGCCTAGCGCCCGCCGACAGTCTATAATTGTGTTCACGTTCTAGGAAGACTTCCGGTAGTTCAACAAGAAACTACCCCCCGAACTACTGCCGGAACCGGGAGACATCACCCGGGGGTTATGGAGAATTAACCACCCCATCAAATACAGGTATGGTAATTCTATCCTGGGAAAGTATCACGCCGAATTTCATCGACGAGCAGCCCGTCAGTCATAGCCCTCAGGCCAGCTTGTATACGGCACACCATGGCAGGGAGCAAGCCCAGTCTTGCCCCGAACACCAGACGCACTACAGGCCATAGCGTGTTGCGGTGAATGCGGTCCGCAGATGCGACGCCAGGCACTACTACTCGGCACAGCCATATGGAAAGGAAGCCAGCCAGTTGAGCCTTCCTGGACAGATGCCTGTGACAGCGCCTCAAATAACTATAGGCCTTAGTGCCTTCAGGATACTTTTCTGTCCCTTGGTCGAGGAACCGGTCCGGAGCCCCAGCATCCACAATGAGATCGTCAACTACCTGAGCATTAAGCGCACTCAGGGGATTCACAGGCAGATCCTTGCCCTCCAATACCTTATCCGGCTTAGCAGTCCTAGACCGGTAAAAGAAGAGATAGGACGTCCATTTGCTGATGTGAGCCAAATCTGAGGGCTCGTCATAAAAAGCGGTGCAAGCAAGGTAGTGGCACATCAGCTCCTGATAGACCTCCACTACTCGAGGGTTTGAACCCCCCAGCTCCCGGTTCGTAGGAACATACTCTTCGTATGGAGTATCCCCCATCGGCAGTCTTGAGATCTCTGTCATCTCATGCAGGGCCAATCCCAACTCCCCCAGTAGAGTGGCGAAGGTCCCGGTAAGCAAAATATATCGCTCCATCAGTGCCAGAAACAGGTTAGGGTTAGGAGGTAACCCAACACTGGTAGCACTCACAGCTGCAAACAGACCAATGTTCTCCAACTCGGTCTAAAAATGCTTCAGGGCCCAATCAACCAAGCGAGCCCATCGAAGGTTTGAAGGGGTGATCCACCCGCCATACCGAGGGTTCACCTTAGGGTATACTCCCCCACGCCCCATAAAATCATTACAGAAAGTCGATAACTGGACCGGCTAGATCACCAAACTGTCTTCACTCGGGACACTGCCCGGGTACAGCCCCCTGAACAGCGTCACAGAGCCAGAAGGGCGGCTGACAAACGACCCCTGGTCAGCTCCTCTCAGATGAAAGATCTTCCCTGGCTTGCCGTGAAGATCGGGGGTCAGCGTCCACGACATCTTCCTGGGATGCGTAGCATGAAAGAAGGCCGAGATGGGGTAGTCTCTCGGCATATTGGGCAGATACTAGACCAAACCCTCGGCAGGAAAAACCCAAAGTTCTCTCTTGGGCTTTGTCTGGGACTGCTTGTCAATCATGTCCCCGAAGAGGAAAGCCGGCTTCATGTATTGCTTCCCGTCTACGTACATTAGGAGATCCCCGTTGATCATGCTCAGCAGCATTTGCTCACCCTGAGACGATATCAGAATTGCCCTTCCTTCGGGATACTGGGGCCCGGAGATAGAAAATATCACGTGTGACAGATCCTCCAAATAGTTAGAGTGCAGCATCCCGGCGGCAGAGCCCATCACTTCAACCAGCGGAGACTCATGCAAGTTAACTGCAAAAGCACAGAAGAAATACGTCAGTTCCTAACTAGACATTTCGGGACTTGTAGCATCCGCAAAAAAGAAAATCAACAGCCCGTGCTCTACGCCGAGACTGTGAAACTTGAGCCTTTACGCTGGAATCCATTTCCTTAAAACATAAAGATTGGCAGTATACGGTCTGTGCTTTACGCCAGATTGATTAAATTGAGTTATTACGCCAGGATTTTCATCCACAAGCATAAAACTCAAATTTTAATAGTATACACCAAGTTTTTGACGGTCAAAGCTTTTACCCTCGACTGCGAAAAAAATAGAGTTTTTACGCTGACACATTAGGAATATAGGCGTAAAAAGATAAAATGTCTCCGTGCATCATCTTCCTCAAAGAGGCTATCAGCACAGAAGATGACCTAGCGCGGTCACGTTCAACGTGTGCGAAGGATTTTTAGTCATTCTCTCTTTTTTCCCAATAGCTCTACCTTCCAGGCCTGGTGCACTACTCGTCGACGGGATGCTCCGCTTAGAATGAAGTTCGCCTTGTCCAACCAGAGACGCTCTTGCTTGGGCCGAAGAACGAGAAGAAGAATCAACCTTCTTTCCCTTAGCAGAGGAAGTTTGTTTCGAAGCCATTACTGGAAACTTTGAAGAAGAAATGAAGAAGAACTCGAACAGTCGAAAGCTTTGTCTCGCATAAGACGGATGGAAAGTTTTTCCCCTCAGAAACTTGGGATATATATAGAGTTCGGATGGACTCCTCGGACCCCAAACCAAATCTCCTAATTAATATTCGGTTATGATTGGGTCCCACGTTAGCCTATTTATTCAGAGAAGGCGGACAGTCGGCGAATTCGAAAAGTTTTTTGCGCAAAGCAGGTTCGTGGTTTCTACGCTAAGGAGCTTTCTATGCTCGACAGCTACAGATCTACGATTTTACGCTCGCAAGCTATAAGTCTATGGTTTTACGCCCGGATGCCTTTGTGCTCGGTAGCTTTTATGCTCGAGAGGCTACAGACCTACGACTTCACGCTCAACAGATACCAAATCGATGATCTCACGCTCGGTGGTGCTTAGTTTACGCTCGGAGGCGACGGATCCACGACTTCACGCTCAAAAAATTTTCTTTTCAGAAGCAACAAATCTATAGTTCTACGCTAAGGAGCTTTCTACGCTCGACAGCTACGAATCTACGACTTTACGTTCGACAGCTACAAGTCGGGTTTTATGCCCGGATGCCTTTGTGCTCGGTAGCTTTTATGCTCGAGAGGCTACAAACCTACGACTTCACGCTCAGGAACTACAAGTCTATGATTTCACGCTCGATGGTGTTTAGTTTATGCTCAGAGGCTGCCAACTTATGATTTCATGCTCCATGACTTCCCGCACATCTGAAAGATATGCAGGCCTGAGTACGCGTACATCTGAACGATCCTCAAGGTAGTCAATTACAGGAGTTCACACAGAAGATACTCCTTCTTGACCTCAAGATATCCCAAGTACCCAAAGCATACAGAGTTCAAACATTAAAAAATTACTCTTCTTCATGGGTCGATTCGAAGTTCATCCAGACTCCAGTCTGAATATTTCATCTAGCAAGATGGTAAATCAGTTTGACAGCCATTTCTTGCCCTATTCCAAGGGATTTCCGAAAAATCATTCTTAAAGATGATGTCTAAACAAAGAATTCTGTTATCAGAAGTAACAGTTCAGAATTCTACGTGGTTCCTCACTCCTAAAATAGCAGGATAGTTCGAACACTCGAATGCTAAAGCGGCTTTCTACGCATCCCTAGTTATGCGTAAAAGACAGGACAGGACCTAGCACACTTTCTAAATAGAGTCGGCGTAAAGAATCAGACGTGTCGAAGCTACACATATTCAGACTTCACAGCAAAGTATGGCAACATGATCATATAAAGAAGAAAGACAATTTTATTAAGATTAAAGTCATGATTACATATGAGGGAAATCCAGTCTACAAGGGTTTTTCTTATTTTTCATGACTATATATGGGGGAAATCCCGTCTACAAAGGGGTTCCTCATCGTCGGCTGAAGATCGCACCGAGAAGCTGTTCTGACAGGTTCTCACATTGGTGAAGGTCTTCCTCTTCTTCCAAGACGGTTCGTCGACATCCACAGTTGATAAACAAGAAGATGATCAGTGGCGGGCGGATACAGAACTGGGCATGGACCCATACCGCCAACAGAAGAAAAGCAGAGTAAATCTGCTTTCTTACATCCCGCGCCACGAAGGTAACGGGAGAAGGTGCCACTTGCAAGCAGCGTAGTAAAATACGATTCTTTTTCTCTCCCGAAGAACCACCATACAAAGTTGCTGATTATCCCGAGCAAAGGAGGCTATGATATCCTTCCATGATCCATCGTTGTAGAGGACATTTGCTCGAAGATGCCGTCTTTTTTGGCTCCTTACATGCTGGAAGAGCATGATCTCCTTCTTCCTCAAGTCGACCCGACGAACTCCGGCCATCATCCCTGTATGATGAAGGAAGTGTGGGAAGAACAGGAGAACTCCTCAGCCTTTTTATAGGCGAGAGAGAGCACCGATCCCCAATAAATCTGCCATAAAGTCAGCCTCGACCGTTTCAAAACTCCATTCAGAAATGTTTTGAGTTACGAGGAGCGGATCATGCTTCATTCAAAGTGTTTCAAATTACGAGGAATTTAAAAGCTTTGAAGGGGGTCTTGTAGAAGCATGAAAAATACGCTGGATAGCTCTACGCAGCATATTAATGCAAAGCAACATAAACAGAGGACTTCAGAGCCTTCAACGTGCAATCAGAGCTTCTTCGCAAAGCGCAGCGTGAAATATAGGCTCGAGGACTATCCGCGTAGGGCAGTATGTCCAGGCTGCTTCGGCGTAAACAGGGTGCGTCATCACCTTTATGGCGTAAAACTCATCCGCTTTCAATGCAGTATTGAAGTGTACAAGGGACGCTTCGTATTCTCTGCAATGAACCTATCAGATCCTGCAATGAACCTGACGTCTCGACTTCTGACAAAGGGATACTGCTCGACTACCCAGGCGACGGCTATAATGATGGTGCGGTACTGCAACCCAGGCTATCATTTACTACCATTTCTTTTGTGTAAAACCATTTTTACGTACACAGAGGAATACGCTGCCTAGTTTTACACAGGCAGATGAGAGCTTCTTACGCTCCACGAAAGATAAACCGCCTGCCACGTCAAAAGCTGCACCCCGTACGGGACTCGAGGCGCGTCTCTGCATTTAATGCACAGGGTGGTGACAGGCCCTCAAGACACGTCTCTGCAATTAATACGCCGAATACTGACAGATGCCTGAGGCACGTCTCTGCCTTTGATGCACAGAAGGGTGGTAGACCTTCAAAATACGCCTCTGCATTTAATGCGCAGGATGATGGCGGATCTCCATATTTAATACAGGAGATTTGATTAAATGTCACCGAACTGTCGATTAGTGACATCCCCTTTGCGAGAGCTGCTCCTACGCATACAAGGGAATACGCTGCCTAGTTTTACACAGGCAAACATGAGCTCCTTACGCTCCGCAGAAGAAGAATAGACTGTCACGACAGCGGTTACTCTTCGTACAGGATTCAAGGTGCGTATCTGCATTTAATGCGCAGAATTATGGCAAATCTTAACAAGCATCTGCATTTAATACACAAGATGGGGGCAGATCTCTGCATTTAATGCAAGAGATCTGATTATCTCCAAGATCTGTAATTCTGACTAAAACGTCCAAATCATCACTCTGGCTCGTTACGCAACGGCTTCTACGCCTATTCAGCTTCGGTGCCTGCTCGACTTCTACGCCTATTCAGCTTCGGTGCCTGCTCGGCTTCTATGCCTATTCAGCTTCGGTGCCTGCTCGGCTTCTACGCCCATTCAGCTTCGGTGCCTGCTCGGCTTCTCCGCCCATTCGGCCTTCTGTGCCTGCTCGGCCTTCTGTGCCTACTCGGCTTCTACGCCTACTCGGCCTCTATGACCACTCGGCTTCTACGCCTACTCGGCCTTTATGACCACTCGGCTTCTACGCCTACTCGGCCTTTATGACCACTCGGCTTCTACGCCTATTCAACTTCTATGCCGGTTTGATAACTATTTGGCTTCTATGCCATGGTGACAGACATTGGCTTCTATGCCAACCTCTTCTACACGAGGGATACCTACCTGCGTGGCTTCTACGTCGTGATCTTTGTAGCGGTTATACGCATTTTGTCCCTTAGTTGGACCCGCGTCACACGCTCATTCAAAAGATCATCTATACACAGGCAATGGTTATTTTGACCATTGTATAAAAGGGTGCTGTACTTTCCACTACTCGGTTTTTACACCGATTGAGTGGTCACTGTCACTAAAACTCTATAAATAGAGACCTCTATCAACAAAGGACAAGGTCAAAGAAATTAGGTCTGAAAACTGATCAAGAAATCCAATATCAGATCCAACGGTCGCAAAGATTGAAGGTCAGACGGTCGAGAGAGAGAGAGAGGAGAATCCGAAGCTCAGGCAAAGAGAAGGGATCGACGACTTTGGCATCGGGCATCCACCCTCTTTAGCAACCCTCGAAGCTGCTACCTGTCTTCCACGGCACTTCTTCGACATCGTGTGGTCCAAGGGCTAAAGTGATCGACTGCAGATCAGACACCTATAGCAATATTCACCCAGATTAAATAAATTGTACTTAGGCATCCTCGTTTAGGATCAAATTTGTACAATCTTGTTTGTAAACATAAAAGAAGGGCGGGTCTTCGTACAAGACCTCGTTTTCCGCATTCATTAAATCTTTTCTCGTTTATATTATCCAAAACAGAAGGCATGCCGGAGCAGGCTTTAGAAACTCAGGGGGCCCAAGTGATGGGTGGAGCGGTGGCAGAGCCCTTTACGCCCTTTGAGCACGTCTCCGTGGATAATGTGGAAGCTGTGGGGAGGGCTATGACTACATTGGGTGAGCCAAAACCCTTAACACCTTCTTCTGGTACATTTTCCCGTGTACTTACCAATAAAATATATTATGGCTTCAGCTTTACGTTCTTCGGATGGATGACTACTGGTTGTTTTAGCCGTGCAGGCACTGCTTCACCCTTAAGAACCGTGGATGTGGTCGTCGAAGAGGGTGAGGCAGAGGGTCAGTAATGTGGGATGGTTAAGAAGAGGCCTCATTCTCTCTATAGCCCTTCTAGAGGTGAGAAGCACCTTGTAGGGTCTGTTACGGGTTCCTCTGGTGCGGAGGCACTTCCCCCTCCCGTCATTTAGGTCCTTTTAGATGGTTGGGTATCAGTCCATACCAAGAAGGTTGTTCCCGATATTCGTGACACGATGATGGTTTGATAATCATCTGAGGTTGCGGTGATGCCATCTGCGGTTAGTGAGCGGGCGGGAGACGAGGTAGCGGGGCACCTTGGTACTCATGTCCTGGGTCGTATGACCAGTCTTTCATAGCTATCGGGTGTTCGAACATTTGATATGGCTATAAAGGATTGGAATACGAGCTATGTCCTTGGTCGCTCCTCTGCTACTACCTCCCCTTCAAGGTAGTCGGGCGTTATTGCACAACCTGCTTCGCCCATAACTTCTTCCTCGTACCAGTCGCCTTTGACTCCGGCAACGCTAGAGGAGATTGATAAAAATGTCCAGATCTTCCTTCAGAGCTTCTACATGTTTCTGAGGTAGATGGTCCAGAGTGTATTAGAGCGAAATAGGCCCTTCGACTGGGCGAAGCGATTTCTCGAGATTCAGGAAAATTCTATGAGGAATATCCCTGGCCTAGAAGAGACGGAGGACCTCCTGGACCAACGGTTGGCAGAGGTAGAACAATGTCTGATGGAGCTACGACGGCATCACCAGGTCGATATGGGGATACTGATATCCCATAAATATGAAGAGTTCTCGGCTATACTAGATACAGAGAAGGCCCTTTTTATCTTTTCTAAGGAAGGCTTACAACAGGACCTCCAGAATTGCAGGAGGAGCATGATTGGCTGGGTACTCTCAAGGAGAAACGCCTCACCAGGCAAAAGGACTTGAACGAGGAGATCAGCCAGCTCCAAGCCAAGCTCAATGTGCTGGGGAATAATCTCCGGGAGGCCCAACAGGAAGAAGAGGCTATTCGAACCGAGGCGAGCCGGGTAGCGAAGAATACGGCTGTTGTTGCTGTGATGGTCCAGAAGGTGGATGACCGATATGAGTCATACGTTCGCTATGAGGATCCCAAGGTCATGGAAAAAGAGGTTGAGTGTCGGGTTAAAGCACGCCTAGATGGTCACGTTGCCCATCTCCGTGAGCGAATTGCAGAATTATGCTCCAACGTTGAGCAGCAGTAGTTTGCGTTTCATTTTCTAAGATAATATTTTGTTATTTTGTTCTAGTTGATTTTGGTTTTGTGGTTAGGACGTGGGTAGTCCCTCAAGTATAGTTTATCCTTTTGGCAAGAAGAAATAACTTCCTTCTTTTCTGTTGTGATTGTTTGGTTGGTTTGATTTGCATCCTAAGAAAGAAATGACCACTTCCTGCGCCTTATGTACTTGGCATGCGCCTGATGTGTTCACACCGCTGTATCAGTCGGGATCTCTGATAGTATTATACCAAATCATGGCAATCACATCTTGGGTTGTGCAGGAGTGAATCATCGCATCTTGTGGAGTGAACAGTTATGACTCAAGAAGTAAGCCATCAATTCTTCGCTTATAAGTGGCAGATGATCTCAGAACTCCTTACACAAATTTATCTTTATTGTGATAGCTTTTGGAGGTGCTCCAAAGGAAACTAATACGTTAATTTTTGCGGCATCGGTTACCCCTGATCTACGCTATAGCAAGCCCGAGTTACTTCCTGTTGAGAGGACAGAAGAAATGTCCACTGTTCGAGTACGCAAGGCAAACATCTTCCAAGAACTCTTAGGAACCCATGCTAATTCGGGGGAGCAAAGTATTGGAGACGCTCCACGTCAATTGCTCGTATCCTCAGATGCTTGCATTTTTCATTTTCTTGCTATGTACATCAGTAATTTGGAAGATTCTGATTCCTCTTCTTCTTGATGTTTGTAATCTCTCCTTTCTTCTTTTTGTTTTGATAAAAGGTGAAATCACTTTCTTTGCACATTATGACATTTGGGGAGCTACTAGAGGTGAGATGGTCATAGTACAATATTTGTAGTTAGTGTGGATATCCCACTGGGCAATTTTAGTGGACCTATTACCCTTTTGCACAATTGGGGTGCAAGTAATAGATTCGAACCAAACCCTATTAGAGGTAATATGGACGTGATAGGTTTTATGGATAGTAAGTACATCCCGCTGGGGGATCCTTGCTCCTCCTTGTAGATCCTTGCTTCCTCCTTGTAGATCCTTGCTTCAATAGCCTCCAATAATGATTTGGAAAGGAATTAAGAAGAAATTTGGTGTGGGAATGATAAAATTGGGAAGAGAAAATTCTAGATCTAGATTTGAATAAAAATAAGGAAAGAGAAACCCCCCCCCCTCTATTTATATGGCTGGCCCTAACAAACCCCCTCCCCAAGCTACTATAAAAAGTCTAATATACCCCTTGGTACCTCTCATGAAGAAATAATTAAGGAGGGAATGTTCTAGTCTAATGGGTTTAATTTAATTAATCACCCTCCTACTAAATGGGCTTCTAATTGGCCTTAATTCTAACTAAATATAAATGTTGGTCCATGGATCTAATCTAAACTAGTTAGGTCCACTAGCACAAGTCCAAAATAATATACTAACATATAACAATAAATAAGTAATACAATAAATAAATATACAACATGCACAATATTTAATTAATTATGAAATGACCAAAATACCCTTTCCTAAAAAATATGGTAGTGACAAGTTTACCCCCTTAAAATAATTTTTTCCTCGAAATTCAAAGACCACTACCCCCAGAACAAAACATAACAGAACAGAATAGAACATAACATAATAGAACAGAACATACCTCAAGGCACAGACAAATATGGGTAATGCTCTCGCATTTCATCCTCTCTCTCCCAGGTAGACTCCTCCGGAGAGTGATGCCTCCATGCGACGCATACCAAGGGAATAGTCTGGTTCCTCAACACCTTCTCTCTTCGATCCAGAATCTCAACTGGCTGCTCTGGATAGCTAAGAGTAGGGCCCACCTCTATCTTTGAGTGATCCAACACGTGATTAGGATCCGCCATGTACCGTCTTAACTGCGATACGTGAAATATATTGTGCACTCCCCCAATATAGGTAGCAAGTCTATTCTGTAAGCAACTGTACCGACCCTCTCTAGAATAGTGAAATATCCGATGAATTGCTGACTAAGCTTCCTGCCTCTACCGAAGCGAATCGTGCCTCGTGTCGGAAAAATCCTCAAAAATACCAAACTACCAACCTAGAACAAAACACAAACTTAAGAACTTAATCTGTCACAAACAACTAATAACAAGCATAAAACAAAAATCTAAAACTATACCTCAAACTCCAAAGGTCTCCGGTGGCTATCGGCAAGGCCATTGTCTGTCCTACGCCACTCGAAGTCTATCTTTGATCAACTTAACCTTCTTCGCTGTATCCACAACCATCTCCGGCCCCAGCAAAACTCTCTCTCTCCATTATTGTCCCATAACAAGGGAGTACGACATCTCCGCCCTTATAGAGCCTCAAATGGTGACATCTCTATACTAGCTAAGTTTAGTTAGTTTTCGCCAATTTATGATCAATATAGACCAATCAATCTAGTATGGACCTAGTTTGGCCTAGAAGAGCATGTCTAATGCATTTTAGCTCATTTCTCTCTTTTTATCACCAATTAACATGATATTCCTTATATGTGTGTGTGACACCATCTCGGACATCGAGTGACATTATTTTCTACGGATAGAGACGAGTATATTCTCTGATAGTTTCCTTATTTGACAGTATCTATGTTTTAGGTATTTAGTATTGAGATAGTTGATTCCTGACACGATGGTTACACGGATTAGTATACGTGGATCATTGTCATAAGATGCTATTGTCATAATTACTCAGTGATCGTCGTGTCGTGCTTGGTGATTACTCAGTAATTACCGTAATATCTTCGTGATTATATAGATCATGATTTTAGTGCATTCTATCCTAGATCGTGCATTATGATATACGTGTTATAATGTGTCATGATTTGGATCCGTGTACTAGTCGGGGGATGGAGAAATATTAGTAAATATATGATCATACCTTATAGCCCGTGATATAGTGTAGCCCATGATAGCTACCAGATCTTGTAGCTCGCGTGTGGTCAGGCTAGTTCCCATTTATTTATATAGCTCGTGTTAGGCCCAAGCCGATCACATATTCTGCTAATATTTCAAAGTACAAGCTATTATTTTATTTCCTTATTTCCAGTTTATTAAAGTGATATTCCTTACCATATTGCTCACAGTTTATTCCATTGCTTACCTTGATTCTTTTTCTCGTGATATATACTAGTTTAGTTACTTGCATCATTTATTTTCTTTACTATTATTATTTTATAGTTTATTTAATTATTGGAACTGCTATTAGGTTGTACTTCGCTTCAATCCTGATTGGATATATTTTTTAGATAATTTATTAGAGGACTGGTGTCCTGCACACTATGGACCACAGAAGATTGAGCCAGTTAAGCCTATGCCCGTAGAGACACTTGTTGTAATACCTCCAATTACAGATGCTTAGACTATTTTGATGTGTTGTATTTGATTCCATTAGACTTTCTCAGCATGTATTATTATTTTGAGACTTATGTTGAGATTGGACTAGTAGATTGGACTTGTTTTGAGACTCTTATATTCTTTTACTTCTATTCCATATCGTGTAATTTCTTTCTCTAGTTTGATATTGTGATTGAGTATTGTTATCATTATTATGTCATTATATTATTCTTTTATTTGGAGTTGAGATGGAATGACAGGTACCATATATATTGTGTGAGATGTGTAGATAGTTATGTTGACCCAGACATCGTTCTACCACCGATGCTGCATCGTAGTCTGGACGTTGTTCACCACTTGTGCCCTTATTTTGGGTGCGGGTCATGACAATCATCAAATACAATTTTCGAGGTTTAAATTCGATAATAACAATTATGGATTGTGATCCTAACATAATAGTCCTAACACAGGCTCGCTCGGTACAATAACATAGCCGAGACAATTTAATCAGGACCTGCATGTGCCACCACAAAAATATTTCACGCCCAGTCCCAAAATACGTAGGATTAGAAATACGTAAACATGCCAGCCGTATGTATATGGTAACTCAAATATATAGAAACCATAACACGTACATACGATGTATTATGAATAATAATTCACAAGTGGTACATATATACTGTCAACACAAGTAGAGAAGTACCAAAATTGTGATGACCAGCACCCGAAATAAGGGAACGAGCAGTGAGCAACGCCTAGCCTACGCTGCAGCACCGATGGTAGAACGTTGTCTGGATCAAACTTACAATCTAACATCTCACACAATATGTATAAGGTACCTGTCAATGTCATCTCAACTCCAAACGTAGGAACAATATGGTATATGATAATGGTAAACTATACTCAATCACAATACAAACTAAGAAAGATAAAGCACGATATAGAATAAAAAAGAAAAAAAGTCACAATACATCCATAAGACCAAAATAATATATATATACAGGCCAATAACCACAATAAAGTCTAATACAAGTTTAAATAAATAATCTAAGCCTCCTCAGACTTTGGTACTAGGTCCTCCTGCTCTAAAGGAGTATCCTCTAAAGGTACGCCATCCTGTGGCCCGTAGTAGGTGGGATACTAGTCCACAAGCCAATCATCTGAAAAATATATCCAGTCTGGATTGGAGTGAAGTACATACCTCTTAAAGCGGTTTCAAATACATAATCGAGCATATATAACAGATAATAGAAAAGAATATAAGATAACTAACCATCAGAAATAGAGTAAAATAAAGTAAACATATAATGTACTGGAATGAAGAACAGGTAATATGAATAACTGTAATTTAATAGAAATAGATAAAACTAGCTAATGTGCCATAAAATACAAGTTTAGTATATGATCAATTTGGGTTGAACACGAATACAATAGGGTAACTCGATTACACGTGTGATATATAATCGACATGTACACGAATACACTTAGGCTTGATCATATAACCAACTCTTATTCCCCCATCCCTTACTAATACCAATGGATCCAATAATGACACGTTACGAACACGAATATCGGCACACTGAACACAAGCAATGTGTGAACACGAAGTACACGATAATCAATACCCGATATACACGATAAAATACATGTGAAGGAGTACCCATTGAACACGGTAAGGGATAACATCTCATGACATAATCAATATAGTACCAGTCCGTGAAACCATTGTGTCAAAATCAAGTATACAGTTCTAGAACAAGTGATATATACACTATCATAAAATAAAAACTAACAGAAAAATGTACTCACATATGGTCTTAAGCAAAGGTGTCTCTTGATGCCCAAGCTGGTGTCACACAATCATATTTAGGAAATATCATATCAAAGGGTGCGAAGAATGAGAATTGAGTTAAAGAATGCACTAATATGCTTTTCTAGGCCATTTCTCGGTCTCACTTGTCATACCAGGTCAAGGTTGACTTATGGGATCAAACTAGTCAAACATAAGACATACACAAGTTTCTAGGTTCATGCTAAGTTAATTAGTCCCTATAGGCCACTAACTAGCTAACACTAACTTATATTTAACTATACTAAGTCATTACCTAGGTTTCCAAGTGATATCTTAACTAATATCAAAACTTAACATTAACTTAGACTCTAACTAACACTAACATATACTAACTCTATTAACTATTGATACCCTCAAGTATACACTACTAACTGATATAAATAAATGCTAATTGTAGCTAACTATTAACTTGTACTAACTTAACTAATACTTACTATAGCCATCAATTGAGTACTAACATCATACTAACTGATATATCTAGTTAACACATGTACTAACTAAATTCTAATATACACTAACTGACATTTAGCTCTCACTGAAACTCAAGTATTGAATGCCCTATGCCCACTTACCAACAATATTATATCTTACACTCAGATACACATTCTTGCTCATGTGCATATCAGTACTAACACGCTCCCCCTCTCCCTATCTGTTCAGGCTTTACCACTACCTATTCCAAATACATCTCACTTCCCTGATACTCTAATCACTAATGATCCATGTATCATTTATACTCAAGCTCCTTTCAAGAGTGTTATTGCTGCCTTCTTAAATACCTTAATATATGATACTATAATATCTGATACTCCCAAGAGTATCATATTTACCCGAGTTCAAGACCCCTACCAACTGTTGACTGAACTGGACCCTCACTGACTTGTATTCCTAATTTCTGATACTAAAACCTCACTCAAAAATACACCAAACTCATACCCTCACTATATTTGACACACACATTCACCCCTCTTCCTTTGCTGCCCAGGTTGCTGCCACTATTGCTACTGCTAGTAGATTGGTTCAGCCCGAGCAACAAGTGACATCACTAGTATACTTCTTTTGCAGTCCACTGCTATCACTCCAACCTGTAATAGAGTTTCCCCCAACATCTCTTACCTCCATAATTCCACAGCCCTCTTCGTATCAGACTTCCTAACTGCCACTGAGTGTCAGTCCCTTACACAGGCCTTACTCGACATTCACAATATACCATAACCAAGCTCACATGACACACACATTCACTCGAGCCATACTGATGCACATAAATCCATACACCACTGAAATGTTGATACACACAATATCTCATAACACCTATTTCCAGTCACTGATAATCAATTCAAAAGTTCGTTGATACCAAAATAGATCACTTAACACAAGTGAACACCAACTCTACCAACTCCTCACTGAACACAGTGAACTACACTGCAGTTCCTTACTCTCGAGCCCCCCTCACAAATTAAAACAAAACCCCTCACTCCTCTGATATCTACCAAAGTATCAACTGATACTTGACACAGCAGAAACTGATATACCCCCTAAGCACGCTAACCATTTAACATCATTAACTCACATTACTAACCACCTGCACACTCTAATGATATGCCCGAGCCTAATTTCTCTACTTCCGATTACCAAAACCCCAACAATACACACACATATAAAAAATATATACAAGTATAGTTATCATCAATTCACATATATATATGTATCCTCTTAAATCATATGCACCACCATAATATTCCTTTAATGCATTAAATTAAATACTTGGTGTTCCCTCAAGTGGTACTTTAGAATACACCCTCAACCAAGAGTCAAAAACTCCAATATACTACCAATACTAATTGTGCATATCCATATCTCATAATCCTACTAAAGTAACTTACCACAATGAGAATTGAAGAGCAATTATGCAAAAATTACAAAATTGGGCCCCGTGTCACACTGTATCACAAAATACCATGATACGGCCTACACGTATCCATTTATGGACACGTACCTAGTCCCATAACCCCGATCTAAGTCTAATTAGACTAATTGGTCTCATGACACAATATTGATGTGTTAATCTCGTAATTTCTCCAACAAGCATACAAATTACCACATAGAACTCACAATACACAACCAATTAGCCTAGAACTTATTTCTATAGGTAGTCCTGTGCCATGGGGTCATTCCTAATGGTTAAATGCATGATTAAGAAGCTACAATAAGGGAGAAATTAAGAAATTACTAATTGGAAGATGGATTCCCAATAAAAATATAATTGTACACATTTCGGACACGATCTCTTCACCAATGCTCCTCCTCCTTGTGCCCTTTGCTTTTCCAAGATCCAAGAAAAAAATAAGAGGGAATGTGAAGAAATTAAGAGAGAAATTGATAGAGGAAATGTGAAAAATTGGGGATCTAAAATTATGGATCAAATAAAATGCAAATTACAAAGGTCCCTTCTCCTCTTCTCCAAGCAACTTGCAAAGGTCCAAGTTACCCCTACATGGAGAATTATGAGAAATATTAGAAAGGATAATTTTGGAAGCCTTTAACTAATTGTAATTAAACTAATTCTCCTTAATTAATTAGTGAGAACGTCTAATGGACTTGGGTCCAAGTTAGGCTCACTAGTTGTCATGACAAGTCTAATTATTAGACTAGCCTCTAACAAAATATTTAATATAAGTCACATTAAATCTATAACTCACCAATAATTAAATAATTAATACAATAATAAATAATTAATATAACATACTAATATAATTATTTATTCCTAAAATTATTTACCCATGCCAATTTACCAAACTACCCTAGCTGGAAAAGTAAGGGTAACAAAAATAAATACTAAAAGTTTCAAGTATAAAGAAATAAAAGAAATAATAGTCGGGTGGAGACAAATCTACTACCAATCGACTATATCAACTAAGATAATATAAGAGGACGGAACTCCAATATAAAAATAAATGAAAATAAAGAAAAAAAAACAAAAAGATCCTTCAGCTATGAAGTAGTCAAGGGTACTCAGAGGGTAAGACCACCTCGACAGAAAATGATGTGTCAGGCCCGGGTCCGTACTCCTGCAGATAATCCTGATTGTCTCTACCTGAAAAGAGACTATGTTCTCAGAAAGACGTAACAAGATACATAAAAGCATATCAATAATGTACTGAAAGTAAACATCCAACATTGTCGCATAATCAGTCCATGTGATATGCAATTTAAGAACAACTTTCCCGCATATGGACTATCTAGCTAAACTAATGGGATGGACGTAGTTCTCTTGGAGATTCAGGGGCCACGTGCATAACGTTACGGACGTCAGAGGCCGCCAAGTAAATATAGGGTCATCATGACTCGTGTCTACAGAGAAGCGTACGACCTGAATAGGGAAAGTGTAAAGGAGTCACATACACTTAATCATTATTCTTCCCACCCAATTCTACTAACGTGTCACATCCATAACACACAAACACCGCTAGTAACTCCTAACTCCGCTAAAATAATATATTTCTATTAGCAGTTATTCCTTATCCGTCGCACGACCTATACGTATATACGTAAAGGTGGCTAGCCTATTACACAAGTTTGTGTCCTACATGATACTCACAACTCGTGTAACAACTGTGTCATGGCCAAATAAAATATAACGATGCCTCAAAATTATAGGGTGATCTCGTAAAACTAGGTCAACATACATAATAAAAAATAAGAGACAATAGACGACGCAACTGTCATTGCACCCAAGTCATTCATGGACGGGCAGTTTTATATAGCACACTAAATAAAAATAAATAACAGAAAATAAATATATAGTAAAGGATTGTAACTAAGCAGTACTGTGGCAAGGTATACTTGTCTGGGAAGCAATCAGTGTAGTATATGCGTCTAGACGACAAGCACAAGTGTCACAACCCGCACCCTAGATTTGGGCATGAGTCATGAGTACGCCCAGCCTACACCGTAGTGTCGGTGGTAGAATATTGTACAATAAGCCACAAGTATAATCTACAACTCACAACATATATACATCTCCACACTATACTCAATCACAGGCACTAGTTTAAATGAATACACCAAGATGATAATGAAATAATAGTCTTGATGAGGGTTCAATGAATTTTTCCAAAAACTAAATATCCAGAGTACAATATTAAACTGCCGGAGAACAATCCGGTCCAAAATAACTAACAAAATAAACTACCACTAAACTACTCTATTTCAGACGGTATCTGAGCTGCTAACTCTCCCTGATCCTCCGGAAGGGCAAGATCAAGATTTATTATGTCGCTAGCATACGGTCCATAATGTGTAGGGATTTCATCCACATTGTAGTCACCTAAAATATTTATCTTGTCAGGAAAGAAACGAGTACATCACAGTGAAAACAGTTCTAACACATAGTAGAAGCTATAAGATAATAAATAGTAAGAAATATATGATAGCAACCAACTGAACTCACAAGAAGCAACTAGAATAACCAATGCTGAAGTCCTATCATGGCAAACATATAGTACAATATCTCCAAGCAACAAAGAAATAACTGCAATGTATGGAAGAACAGATAGGAACAACTACTCTATGTGATTTAAAATACCTTGTTGACATGTGAATGGCTAGGGGGTAATATCCGATAAACCATATGTGTCGTGCATGGCTGCTATTATTCTAGAAAGACCATGGGATAGAAAGGGTAGTTCACATGTCCACTAAGTATTTCCCCTCCCCACAAGTACACATGGATTCCAAACCAGTCACGAAAAAATAACAATAATCCAGAATAGTCACGTATCTCATAATAAGAATCCATCATACTAATCCATGTAACAAGTGTCAAGAATCAAATAATCAATACTAAGCATGCATTATAGAGACTATCAAGCACTGAAAGTAATCACGAAAATATACTCGCCTGTGGTCCTTAGCTGGTATCAGAATCCAAGTCACAGTCCAAGTAGCCTATGTATTACAAATTTACCATGTCAAAAGATAATTTATTTTAATTTATTTAATTCTGGAATAATTACTCAAAAATCTTATTTTAATCTTATTATTCTAATTTTTAGGTCAATTCCTAAATTTTGTCCAAAGAACTGAATTTTATTAACTCGAGACTCATGGCACGCAAATCGAGGCAATTTGTTGACCAAAAGTCAACCTACACAAACTCAACTTTCATGCATGTTTTCCTGTAAAACATTCTAGAATTTACGGATCATCCGAATTCAAATTTGTTTGGAAATTATTGCACATACCAAAATTGTATTGTGCAACGGTGGTTAATTCTTAACCTAGAAGTTCTACAGAATTAACAGTATAGAAATATTTCGAATTAAATTGTGGAAAAAATATATGTCAATGATCTCGACGTTATCTTTGTGAAACTTCAAATAGTTCATGATTCTGATTCCTGGTTCTCCCAAAATCGCAAAAACACCGAGATGTATCTATTTTCGGACATGCTGTGCTCTACGAATTTTCTAAAATTTAATATTCATAATTTCATGAAAAAATTTATATATTCAGAAAACTAACCTCAATACGGTTCTAATGTAAGAAACTGGGTTGCGTTTGGAGTCCGGAGCTATGAGTAATGGCTTCTGAAAAATAAAGAAAACCCTAGATAACAATTCTCCAAAATCGGCTAAAAGAAAACCCTAGAATTATAAACTAATCACTGTATATATATAGGAGAGAGGGAGTAGCCGCGGCTAAAGTCCTGCCACATGGCATCCATCCACTGCTGCCCGCTCGGATCTAACGGCCAACATTCAAGCCGGCTTGGCTCGGCTGAGTCCGAGTCAGATTAGGACTCGGCTCAGCTCAGCTCGGCTTGGCTTGGACCGCTCCACTCGCCCCCACCCTCGCCCTCTCTCGCTGACACGCAGGCCAGGCTGGCTAGTGACTGGGCGGGTTGGTTTAATTAGGATTTTCTTTCTGAAAATTACTTTTTAATTTAGTTTTTCTTAATTAAATCAAAATAAATGCTAAAAATAATCAAAAAAATTTCCAAAAAATTCTAGAAAATATATTTGATTATTTATAACCTAATATAAAAGTTTGTGATATTTTTAATTATGTTTGACACTAAAATAAATTCTTATAAGTCCTAGGAAATTAATGTTACTAATTTTTAACTAACCAAAAATTTATGGAAAAATTACAATAGCCCCAAATTAACCTAATAACAACATTTAAGCTAGAATTTTAAGATACGGAGGTTACAAGTCTACCCTCCTAAAAAAAATTTGTCCTCGAAATTTAGGACAAAATAAATACAAGAAAAAAATTACCTCGCAAAAAAGATAGGGGTAAGCTCTCGCATCTCCTCTTCCCGCTCCCAAGTGGATTCACCGGGAGAATGATGCCTCCAAGCGATGCGATCCAAGGGAATTACTTAGTTATAAAGCACATTATCTCTACTGTCTAGGATCTTCACTGGCTGCTCCGGATAACGGAGGCTTGGCCCAACCTCCAGCTCTGAATGATCTAATACATGGCTAGGATCAGCCACATATCGTCTCAGCTTGGACACATGGAATACGTTGTGTACTCCTTCCAATGTAGGCGGTAAGGCTAGTCGATAAGCTACTACTCCGACCTTCTCCAGAATATTGAAAGGTCTGATGAACCATGGACTAAGCTTTCCACCTCAACCGAAATAAATTGTTCCACGTGTCAGAAAGATCCTCAAGAATACTAAGTCGCCAACCTATACCAAAATAGGAACTTAACGCATGCTCTAAGAACGTAATAGATATTTAAATAAATGAATCGATACCTCAAACTCTAGCAGTCTCCTGTAGCTAGCGGCCCACTACTTCTATCTGTCCTGGGCCACCCGGAGTCTCTCTGCTTCACATTCTCTACAGCATCAACTACCATGTCTGGTCCCAAAAGTACTCTCTCTGTCTCTTACGTCATCCCAAGATAATAGAGTTCGGTATCACCTACCATACAAAGCCTCGAAAAAAGACATCTCGATACTAGCCTGATAGCTATTGTTGTATGCAAACTCTACCAGGTGAAAATGATCCTTCCACGAGCCACCAAAATCTAGTGCACATGTTCGAAGAATATCCTCGAGTGTCTGAATAGTCCTATCTAACTGTCCATCCGTCTGAGGGTGGTAAGTAGTGCTAAATTTGAGTTGGGTACCCAAGCTAGCCTACAAACTCCTCCAAAAGTGGGACGTAAATCTACTATCCCGATCGGACACAATGCTTACTGGAACTCCATACAGCCTAACTATCTGTCTCACATATAAATTGGCGATCTTCTCCGTGGACAATCCTACGTTGAAAGGCAAAAAGTGGGCTGATTTGGTCAGCCTGACAACAATGACCCAAATTGCGTCCTTTTTTTCTAGAGTGCGTGGAAGTCCGAAAACAAAATCCATCGTGATATGCTCTCATTTTCACTCAGGAATCGGTAGGGAATGTAGCAATCCTCCTGGTCTCTGCCTCTCGGCTTTGACCTGCTGGCACACTAAACATCTGGAGACAAAACATGCTACCTCTCGCTTCATCCCATACCACCACACGTATTCCCTCAGGTCCTTATATATCTCGTTAGCTCCCGAATATATAGAATACTGAGAACAATGAGCCTCCTGCATTATCTCTTCCTGCAGGTCCCCACTAGGTACACATAACCTAGTCCCGTGCCTTAATGAACAATCCTCAATAATAGAGAAGTCATCCATCAATCATGTCTGCACCTGAGCTCTGAGGCTTCGCAGACCCTCATCATGGTACTGCGTCTCCTGGATCTTCTTTATTAATCCTGACTGAATCTGCATGCCCATCATCTGCGTCTCCACTCCTAGAATAATAACCTCGATGCCCAGGCTATCCAATTCTGCTAATAAATGACGATCCGTTGTCAAGTATATCACTACTGGATATCTGCTCAAGGCATCGGCAACTACGTTAGCCTTCCCTGGATGGTACTGCAGTGAAATATCGAAATCTTTCATTAGTTCTAGCCACCTGTGCTGCCTCATATTCAGCTCTTTCTGCGTAAAGACGTACTTCAAGCTTTTGTGGAGAGTGTATATTTCCACACGCTCTCTGTATAGGTAATGTCTCTACAGCTTTAGAGAGAAGATCAAAGCAGCTAATTCCAAGTTGTGAGTGGGATAGTTTCTCTCGTCTGGCCGCAATTGTCTAGAAGCATATGCCACCACTTTCTTGTTCTGCTCTAGAACACATCCCAAGCCCTTTCCCAAAGCATCACTATAAATAACAAATCCATATGTCCCCGATGGCACCTTCAAAACAAGCATTGTGGTTAATCTCTTCTTTAGCTCATTAAATACAGTCTAACACTCTTTGGTCCACACGAACTGTACATCCTTCCGAGTAAGTCTAGTCAACGGTTCTGCGATCTGAGAAAAATTCTTTACAAATTTCCTATAATATTCTGCCATTCCTAAGAAACTTCTAATCTCTACAACAGAACTCGGAGTGGTCCAAGACTCTACAGTAGTAATCTCCTTTTGATCCACCGATATCCCGTCTCCAGTCACCACATGCCCAAGGAACTCTACCTTATCCAGGAAGAACTCATATTTCTAGAGTTTTTCATAGAGCTTCTCCTTCCGAAGGGTCTCTAGCACAATCCTTAGATGCTTCTCATGCGCTTCTGGTGTCTTTGAATAGACAAGAATATCATATATGAATACTACTATAAACTTGTCAAGGTATTGGTGGAACACCTTGTTCATCAAGTTCATGAAGACTGTCGTGGCATTAGTCAACCCAAATGGCATCATCATAACCTCATATTGGCCGTATCTTATCCGAAATACAGTGTTTGGAATATCTTGTCACTACCATATTTTCTAGGAAAGGGTATTTTAGTCTTTTCCTATTTAATTAAATATTGTGCTTGATAAATAATTATTTGTTGTATTATTTAATTATTGTTAGATATTATTTATTTAATTTGAACTTGTATTAGTAGACCTAACTAGTTTAGTTTGGACCCATGGACCAACATGAATTAATTAGTTAGACTTAGCCCAATTAGAACGCTCATTGTTAAGGAGATGGATTAAATTAATTAAATCATTATACTAGAAGCTTTTTTCCTTAATTATTTCTTCATGAGAGGCCCCAAGGGGTATATTGGACATTTCATAATTACTTGAGGGAGAGGAAAGGGCCGGCCTATATATAAAGAGGGAGAAAATTCTCTCTCCTCTTTTTTATTCCAAATCTAGATCTAGAATTTTCCACTACCAAATTTTTTTCATTCCCATTTTATTTCCCTACCAAATTCATTTCAATTCCTTCCCAAATCACCATTAGAAACTTGAGAAGCAAGGATCTAGAAGGGGGAAGCAAGGATCTACAAAGAGGAGCAAGGATCAACAATTTGGAGGCAATTTTATCTCAATTGGAGGTTTTATTGGAAATCCATCTCCCAATAGGTATAATTCAATTTTTTCCCTTAAAATAGCTTCTAAATCTGAGATTTAATCATGGAAAATCAACCAATATGTATGTACTACCCATAGAACTTGGTTTTGTGTTCATAGGAGACCTATGGAGAAAGTTATGGTACTTTTTGTGTCAATTTTGGGGGAATTCCAAAAATAACTTTTATTGTGTGTGTCAATTGATCCTATAGATCACTTTGGCATATGTTTATATGTTTGGGGCTAGTGTCGTATCCACAATTGGGTACGTGTAGGTCGTATCCCAATAATTTGGTGATACGTGTTATTTTGGGAGTTTTTCCTCCGACACAGGACTTTGCACATGTCGTATTTTGACACGGACACATAGATCTATATTTGATACTTTGTTTTGTTTATAAATAATATATGTGACTTGCTTGTGTCCTTCGGGGTGCAATTGGATGTGTGGAGGACTCGTGTCATATGCGTATCCTAGATCTAGTGGGATACGGTGTGATACTCTCCATTTGTGGTGTGTTTATATGTAGATCTAATTATTTGTGCTTTAATTCTTGAATTATAATTAAGTATATATATATATATATATATATATATATATATATATATATATATATATATATATATATATATATATATATATATATATATATATATATATATATGTATTATAGTGTATTTATTATGGTATTTATTGTAGCATAGATCTATGTATTATATATGTACTAATAGAATGTATAAATATATATGTAGCTTTCTTCTACATGCATTAATACATGTTATAAAATATGTTAGGAATATAAAATATATGAAAATGTTTTATAAAATATATATGTATATTTAATTAAGTAATTAGATTATGTATAGTTATTATGTGATTATTTATATATATGTATGGATGTATATTTATTAACAGATTTATGTATGTATGTATTTAACCATGTTGTAATATGTACATTAGTATAAAGGATGTGTATTATAGCTATTGGTATTTATTTATATAGATATATATATTATATATATGTTTGGATTATATATATAGAGGTATAAATTTATTTAATTAATTTATATATATATATATTGATATATATATATAGGTTATATATATATTATTATTCTTTTTAACGACGGCAGCAATTAATGATAGATTCTGTCATTAATATCCGAAAGCAACAGCAGCCGCTGTAGCAATGGCAGCAGAAATTAATGACAGATTCTGTCATTAATAACAACAACAGCGGGCGGAAAGTAAAGCAGCAGCGGCGACGGTCGGTATGGTGACGGTTGAAAACCGTCACCAAAGCGGAGGCAGTAGTGTAAAACGCAGCAGCAGTAGCGATGGCAGTTCAGTGACAGCCAGAACTGTCACTGAAAGTCTGTTAACTGAAAATCAGTGTTTTTCAACACTGCTTTCAGTGACAGTTAGGCAGTTTATTAGTATATTGTTTATATCTTATATTTATATATATATGTATATATATATGTATTAATATTGAGATATAATACTAGTATTGCTATACTTCTTATTTGTATAATATTAGTATATATATATTATATTATTTATGAGGGTAATTACTATATCAAGGTATTGAGTATTACCTTGTAGAAACCAAGGTAAGTGGGTTACTCAAGATACGGGGTTTGGGTATCAAGTTTGTGACTTGTGGATACCAAGTTGGTTCAAAACCATGGTTCCTATTTGTTTGTAATTAATATTCTATATTATTATACATTATTGTTGATATATATGTATTGTGAGGTTTACCTTGGATTCACGTATCCGGAGATACGGTATCCTAATATTTTAGGATGTGGTTTCTATGACTTAGATTTTAGTATTTTGACCCAAGATTTTTGTGTTAGACTTGTGCAACCTAGAAATAGATAGTTGACCTTGGTTTGACCATAGTTGACCATAGTTGACTTAAAGTTGACCATATTTGACTTTTGACTTAGAATTAACTTATTGACCTAGAAGTTGACTAGTTTAACTTGTTCTCTTTTCGCGACCTTGTATTGATATTGTATTCCATATCTAGGTCTTTGAGGCGCCGAGTCAGACATTTGTGGGACTATTCATTGGACTTCAGGCGAGTACATTCTCTGATAGTTTCTTATTTATGATATCCTCTATGTTCATTGTATCTAGTGTAGATATCCATGTTCTTTTGACACTATGGTTACACGGATTGGTATATCCGGATCTCTTCATGAGATGTTATTCTTTGGTATATGGTGTATATGGTACAAGTATTATTTCATTGGTTATCTTGTACATGTACAGACACCGATTCTCGGGAAGACTAGCTATCTTCTTGGGGAATCTCTTGCCATAATATACCGTGGTTGGATCTATTATACCAGTCGGGGTAGAGAGTATTAGTATAGATATGTGATCAATATCCCTATTGTATAAAGTACTGATTACTGAATAGTGTAGATCATACATCGCACGTATGATTTGTCAGGCCGCATTGCATCTTGCCCAAGCCGATCACATGTTAAGCTAGTACTCACACACTTAGTCATTAGTATTATTATTTCATTGGCATATTGTTCATTATTGTATTTATTTCCAGTATTTCCTTATTGTATATATATCTCTTGTATCTATTGTGCATCTTGTTTATCCACAGCTATTTACTATTACATAGTTTTTATCATTAATTAGAACTGCTGTTAGAGATGTACTCTGCTCCTTTCCTGACTGGATATATTTTTCCAGATGACACTGAGGAGTGGTACCCTACCTATTATGGACCCCAAGATGTTGTGGGTTTAGATTCTGAGACCCTGGCTCAAGAGGGACTTATCCCAACTGAGACAGTTGACCCTGGAGTTGTAGCTTCGTAGTATTCTTTGTACTGGATTTGTCTCCAGCTTATTCTGTTATTCTTGAGACTCATTGATGTATTATTTTAGACTCATGAGTTGTATTGTGACTATTCTATTCTTTATCTGATTCGGGCTCATTTCAATCTTAGTTCTGTGATTGAGTATACTATCATTATTGGTGGTTCATTATATTGTTAGATAGTTTATCTAGACAGCGTTCTACCGCCGATTCTGTGGCGTAGGCTGGGCGTTGTTTCCGACTAGTACCCTTACACCGGGTGCGGGTCGTGATACATTTTTGGTGGTGGCCCATGCAGGTCCATCTTCACAAAGTATGTGATGTCGTGGTAGTGCGACAATTTAGTTGTACTACTGCGAGCCTGCAATAGGATATAGGAAATAGGCTGAGATACTCAATCACATCTAGGAAAATTCTTTTGATTCAACTATTCTCCTTTGATATTGATACTTGATCTATAAATCTGTCCTTTCCTTGAATGTCTTATATCATGTGCCATATTGATTCCTCATTCCGTCTTTTTATGAGACATATTCGGAGATACTTGCGGAGGCACGCAAGGTTGAGCGGGAGTTGGGTTTAAAGTCCAAGAGAGACCGTGATTCTTTTTTGGGGGCCAATAACAGTGCAGTATCCACCAAACATCCTCATTTCCAGTCCAGACCTTTCCAGCAGCCACAGCAGAACCAGACTCCAACTAGAGTGCCTTTTCACCAGGCACCTCAATAGTAGAGACAATTACAGTAAGCTCCGTGCAACTACTGCAAGAAGCCCGGCCACATCTGGGAAGTTTGCATGAGGAGGCTAGGAGTTTGTTTGTATTGTGGTATTGAAGGGCATCAATCGAGGGAGTGTCCTCGTCGTGCAGTTCAGGGAGCAGCTCCAGCTCCGAGGGCACAGACGAGACCACCTGCAGCAAAGCCGAGGGGACTGCTTCCGACGCAGCAGCAGCATTTTGTCTAGTATCAGCAGCATGGAGGTGCTCAACAGGGACGAGCGTTTGCTATGACCGTCGAAGAGGAGGAACCCACCGGAGATGTCATCGCAGGTTCTATTCTTCTTGATTCCATTCCAGCTTTAGCTTTGTTTGATAGTGGTGCTTCCCATAGTTTTGTATCTGTTTCTTTTGCTCTAAAGCATGGTTTAGTAGCTGAGTCTTTGCTTAGGACTTGCAAGATCATGACCGGAGGAGGCATTATCTTGGTTAATGATATTTGCAAGGATCGAAGAGTTACTCTGGGAGGCCGGGAGTTGAGTGCGTGTCTACTTGTAATGCCAGTTCCGAGCTATGACATTGTAATCGGGATGGATTGGTTGAGTAGGCATCGTGATAGCATAGATTGTAGAGGAGGTAGAGTTTTGTTTGGTCCGCCAGGAGAGCTAGAGTTCGAGTTTGCTAGAGGAGCTGCAGAGCAGAGAGAAGGCATTATTTGTGGAGCTATGGTGGAAGACAAGGAGTTGCCACATCCGTTGATAGCAGAGTTCTTGGATGTGTTTCCTGAGGAATTGCCAGGATTACCGCCAGATCGAGATGTTAAATTCTCTATAGACTTGGTGCCAGGTGCAGAACAATTTTGCAGCATGTCTATAGAGTAAACAACAGCGAGCTGGTTGAGTTGAAGAAGCAGGTGGACGAATTACAGGATAAGGGGTTTATCAGATCGAGTTCTTCACCATGGGGAGCCCCAGTATTGTTTGTACCAAAGAAGGATGGATCGGTGTGCATGTGCATTGATTACAGGGCTTTGAATAATCTCACTATCAAGAATAAGTATCCCTTGCCACGGATTGATGATCTGTTTGATCAGTTGATTGGTGCGAAGGTGTTTTCTAAGATAGATTTGAGATCAGGCTACCATCAGGTGAAGGTGAAGCCGGAGGACATACCGAAGACTGCTTTTAGAACTCGGTATGGTCAGTACAAGTTTATGTTGATGTCGTTTGGTTTGAATAATACACCGGCGGTATTTATGAACTTAATGAACAAGGTGTTCCACCAGTACCTGGACAAGTTCGTGGTGGTGTTCATCGACGACATACTCATATACTCGAGGACACCGAAGGAGCATGAGGAGAATTTGAGGATTGTGCTGGATGTGCTGAGGAAGGAGAAGCTGTATGGGAAGTATCACGACCCGCACCCGGTATAGGGGCACGAGTACGTGGGTACGTCCAGCCTACGCCACAGAATCGGCGGTAGAACGCTGTCTTGGTCTACTATACTATCTAAATCTCACACAAAGTATATAAAATACTGCCATGCCATCTCAATACCAAATAATACTCAATCATATAAAAAAAACTGAAGGAAGATGAACGCACGATATAGAATAGAAAGAATAAGAAATACAAGTCTCAATACATTACATACCATCTCCAAACTATACACAACTCCCGATCTTAAACATAATACAACCCAAAGTCTAAAATAGAAAAACTAATACAAGATATAAAAATCAAAAAGGCCTCAGTCTCTGACACTATCCTCGGGTGATACTCCATCTGTCAGCCCATAGTGAGTGGGACACATCCTCTCTAACCATTCATCTGAAAAATATTTTCCAGTCAGGAATGGAGCGAAGTATAACCCAATAGCAGTTCTAATTAATTGATAATGACTATAAACAGAAATAGAGAATATAATACAAGATGAGAAATAATGAACAATATCAACTATGGTGGAAGAACAGGTAAACAATGAACAATGTGGTGAAGAACTGTAACTATGCTAAGTGATTGAAATACTAGTTAGATATGTGATCGGCTTGGGTGAACATTGTCTATTTTAATGTTGGATAAACATTGTCTAAGTTAACATGAAATATTGCCTAGGATTTGATCACATACCTAGCTAACATTTCTCCTTTCCCCAACTAGTACAATGGATCCAACCATGACACGTTGTGATACAAGATACTCAAGGCCATGTAAACAATAAACCTTGAACACGAAATATTGAACATTGAACATTGAACATGAAATATTGTCTAAGTTAAATATGAATGTTGAACACGAAACATTGTCTAAGTTAAACATTAAGAACACGAGAAACAATGAATAATATATATGTAACATCCCATGATTGATCCATGTGTATACTAGTCCGTGTACCAATGTGTCAAGAGTCATGTAAAACATTTCTAAATTCTTGCATTATAATAATTAGCAATTAATAGAAACTATCAGAGAATGTACTCGCCTGCCGTCCAAGCAATGAATGTCAAAATGTGTCCTAACTGGTGTCACACAACCTATAGATGGAATATAGCATTAATACAAGGTGTTGGAATGAGTTAAGTTAAACTAGTCAACATGTAGGTCACAAGGCCATTTCTAAGTCAAACCGATGAAATCTAGGTTGCAAGCATCTAACACTAAGTCACTAAGTCAATACATTAAGAAACTAGGCTATACTAGCTAAGCTACGATACTAGAATCTCACAAAAAGGTCGTATCCTAAGATACGCAAGTTTTCTTAATATAAAAAAAATAGGTTTTATATATGTAGTCAAGTCAAATATATATATAGTACTATATCAAAACGATGAAATACGATACCTTAGCCTTGCACCAATGCGTATCACACTTATCCCGATACCCAACTCAAACCCTATAGACTAGCATATGCTAATACAATAAATAGATCAACCCAAATGTAGAACTTATCTACAAGACAATATCATAACTATATATGTACCTATACCTTTAGCTAACCAGTATACTGATAAGGTATATCACTAACCACCTAGTTACACTAACTTGATACTAAGCTACTGACTCTTAACTACTAACCAATTATTTAACTAACAACTAACAAGCTAACTAACACTACACATAACTAGCTATCAAAACTATTTAACTATTAACATACATAATATGCTAATATACATATCTAGCTACAAATAGCTATATGCACTAACTATTTCTAAACCACTAACTAACCTTAACACTAACTACTAACTAACTAGGGCATTATCTCAATAGTAAACTGACACTCCATTCTAACTAAACCAAATCACCACCCAAACTACTAACCACAAACCCAATGACTAACCAAGTATCCAATTTCCTCACTGAACCAATTACCTGAAGCTGATACCAATACTCTACAGGTACTAAACTGAACTTGTTGTTGATGACTGCAGTGCTGATATCTTGCTGATACTATATTGGCAGCCTGCTCTTGCTACTCAGTGCACTGATAACTGGACAGTGCTCTTCTTCTTTCTGCCACTGAATGCTATCTGCATTGGCTATGCTAGCTGAAGGCTTAGGTTGTTGACACTCTAAAGATATGCTGAACGAGCACCCCAACTGCTCTGTGCAGTTGCTCTGTTTTCCCTTTGCTGAGCACTGTGTTCTCAGTTGCTCTCCATGTGTTTGCTAATACTACCACCGAGCTGCGGGCTTTCTTCAGTTGTCTGCACACTGCACATTTATACTGAGCAGTGCATGAGTTACTCCAGTGAACCAAAGCTTCACTGAATTTGCTGCTGATAATGCCTGCATCGTGTAATTGGCTTGTTGTGTGTTAAAATTCATGATGCACATTGTTGAGTTCTTGTTGCAATTACTACCTGCCTGCTGGATGCATGAGTTGTTGTGCTGATACTTGCACTGTTGGATCGAGCTGCCCACTACAACTGAGACTCCTCAATGCTCTTCTCTGCTTGCTGGTGTTTCAGTAGGAATCTGTGCAGTTGTATCTGAAATGGGATACTGCACAGTAACTGAACCAAAACTCCATGATACTGCATAGTATCCTCTTTGGCTTCCTGTGCATTGAGCCTCTCTTCCTTGTCTGTTGTTGGCTACTACTTAGCCTTCCCTCTTGAATTGCACAGAGCTGAAGCTCCTGCACATTGCTATGCATCTCTGCTACAGGGAGTTGTGCACGAGCTTGGCACTAGCTGCTCCTCATTGCTGGGTAGTTGCCACTGCTCGACTCCCTTTCTGTGCACATTGAGCCTTGCTGTGCATAACCTTGCTGTGCCCATTGAAAACTTGCTGTGCACCTTGAAACCTTGCTGTGATGCCCAATGCAGCATGCTGCTCAGTGCCCAGCAGTTACTCCCTGGTTAGGCCACTGTTCTGCACTTGCAGTTCCACTGCTGCACTGAATGATTCTCTGTCGAGCTACTGCTACTGTATTTCCATGGACTTTACTGTGCTACTAAAATACAATGGACTGCACTATACAGTGCATCCTCTCCTTGTTGTATCCCATCTTGCACGAGCATGCTGACCCCTCTACACGAGCTGCTCACTTCACTAAAAGGTCGAGTCCCTCTCACTCACTCAAGAACACACATAGACACACTATACCACATTCTAACACTACTAGGTACATATATAATCACACACAATGGTATTCACACACTATACTCAAAATAACACTTACACACCTAAGTATATAAATATATCTACCTGAACATATATACATACACACTCTATTACATATATCAATGTATATCAACCTTCACTATTAGATATACATATAGGCACACACATACACATAACTCAACATATACTATTATATACTCTATAAAATACATAGATAGCTTATACATATATAAATACACATGCACGCATAGCCAAGAGGGCAAAACAATAAACACATGGAGTACACCGCACCCGTATCACACTTGCTCTATGATACGTGTATGATACGGCTCCAACACACAAACAAACACGTCCCGGAGGATACGAGCAAGTCCAATACACCAATTATGAATAATACGTATAGTAATTAGTGTGTCTACGTGTATGTGTCTCAATACGATATGCACAAGGTCCCGTGTCGGAGGAAAACCCCCAAAATCAACCCGTTTTGTCAAATTGACGAGGTACGGCCTACACGTATCCAATTGTGGACATGACACTAGTCACAAACAAACAATCATATGTCAATTTGGTCTAATTGACTAATTGACAAACACAACATGTGCCAATCTCGGAATTCCCCCAAAATTGGCACCAAAAATGCATGTAACTTCCACCGTAGGTCTCCGATTAACTCCAAACCAAATCCTATGGGTAGCCTATGCATGTGGGTTGTTTTCTTATGGTAAAATCTCAGATCTAGAGTCTAATAGAAGGAAAAAAAACTAAAATGTACCTATTGGGAGATGGATTCCCAATAAAAAGTCTCCAAATGCAAAGTAGCTCCTCTCCTTGTAGATCTTGGCCTCCTCTTCCTTGCTTCTTGCTCCTTGCTTGTAGATCCTTTATGTAGAAGCCTCAATGATGAATTTAGAAAGAGATTTGAGAAGAATTGGTGGAGAATTGATGGAGGAATGGAGGGAAAATGGAAGAGGGAAAAATAGATCTAGAAATTTGGGGAAGAAATAAAATGAGAGCACTCTCTCTCCTCCTAATTATGGCTGGTCATAAACCCCTCTCCAAGCAATGTATAATGTCCAAAATACCCCTTGGGGACTCTCATGAAGAAATTAATCAAGGAGGAAGTTTCTAGTCTAATGGTTTCACTAATTAAATCCAACCTCCTAATCCATGGGCCTAATTAAATGGGCCCAAACTAAACTCATCCAAATATTGGGTTCATGCATCTAATAAAATATGTTAGGTCCACTACATAAGTCTAAAATAAATACTAAGTCTAATCAAACACTAAACAATACAATAAATAATTAATTACTCATGCACAAAAATAAATACAACCCTCCTAAAATAAAAATACCCGTGTCAATTACCAAACTACCCTTAATTGGAAATGTGAGGGTGACAGGAAGTTGTCCAAGTGTGAGTTTTTTTGGACAAGGTGGAGTTCTTGGGGCATGTTGTGAATAGTGAGGGTATTTCAGTAGATCCGAAGAAGATTTCAGCAGTGGAATCTTGGAAGACTCCGAGTTCGGTAGCAGAGATCAGGAGTTTCTTGGGATTGGCAGGCTACTACAGGAAGTTTGTGCAAGATTTTTTGAGAATTATCGAGCCAATGACCAGACTCACAAGGAAGGATGTAGAGTTTATTTGGACGGAGGATTGCCAGGTTTCTTTTGAGGAGTTGAAGAAGTTGACGTCTGCTCCTATTTTGACGTTGCCATCAGGGTCCGGAGGTTTCACTATTTATAGAGATGCATCAATTTGGGTTGTGTTCTTCAGCAGCATGGGAAAGTGATTGCCTATGCATCCAAGCAATTGCGTCCTCATGAAAAGAACTATCCTACCCATGATTTGGAATTGGCAGCCGTCATATTCGCTCTGAAGTTGTGGAAACATTATTTGTACGGAGAGCGTGTGGAGATCTTCACAGACCATAAAAGCTTGAAGTACATTTTTACGCAAAAGGAGTTGAACATGAGGCAGGGTCGGTGGTTGGAACTGATGAAGGATTTAGATATCTCTTTGCAATATCATCCTGGGAAAGCCAATGTAGTTGTCGATACTTTGAGCAGGTATCCGGTAGCTATGTTCTTGACGCAGGATCAATATTTGTTGGAGGACTTGGAGAGCTTGGGCATTGAGATGATTATTCCTGGTGGTGCTATGCAGATGTGGGGACTGCAGATACACTCAGATTTGATGGACAGGATCAAGGCAGCAAAGTATGATGATGTATCTCTGAGGAGTATCAGAGCTCAGGTGAGAGCAGAATTGGAGGATGATTTCACTATTACAGAGGATGGATCTTTGAGGCATGAAGTTAGATTGTGTGTGCCTAGTAGGGAGTTGCGAGAGGAGGTGTTACAGGAAGCGCATCGCTCTCAGTATTCCATGCATCCAGGTACTAACAAGATGTATCGGGATATGCGGGAGAGTGTGTGGTGGTATGGCATGAAGAGGGAAGTGGCACAGTTTGTATCCAGATGCTTAGTGTGCCAGCAGGTGAAAGCCGAGAGGCAGAGGCCAGGAGGTTTACTTCAGCTATTACCCATTCCAGAGTGGAAGTGGGAACACATTACTATGGATTTTGTGTCCGGACTTCCACGATCTCCAGAAAGGAAAGACGCGATTTGGGTCATTGTTGATAGGTTGACCAAGTCGGCCTATTTTTTGCCTTTCAAGGTGGGTTTGTCTACGGAGAAGATGGCAGAGATGTATGTGAGGCAGATCGTTAGGATACATGGAGTTCCCGTCAGCATAGTATCAGATAGAGATAGTCGTTTTACTTCTCTTTTTTGGAGGAGTTTACAGGAGAGTTTGGGTACTCAGCTCAAGTTCAGTACTAAATATCATCCCCAGACAGATGGGCAGTCAGAGAGGACTATCCAGACTCTCGAGGATATGTTGCGCACTTGTGTACTAGATTTTGGGGGTTCTTGGGAGGACCATCTCCATTTGGTAGAGTTTGCTTACAACAACAGTTACCAAGCCAGTATAGAGATATCGCCTTTTGAAGCTCTGTATGGTCGGAGGTGTCGCACTCCTTTGTCTTGGGACGATGTTGGAGAGAGAGTTTTTCTTGGGCCAGAGATAGTTGTGGATGCAGCAGAGAAGGTTCAGTTGATCAGAGACAGACTTCGAGTGGTGCAGGACAGACAGCGGCATTGGGCCGATAGCCATCGGAGACCTTTGGAGTTTGAGGTATAGTTTAGATTTTGTTTTGTGCTTTTTTTTGTTGTTGTTATAGATTAAGTTCTTAAGGTGGTATTTTATTCTAGGTGGGTGGTTTGGTGTTTCTGAGGATTTCTCCGACACGAGGCACGATTCGCTTCGGTGAGGCAGAAAGCTTAGTCCGCGATTCATCGGACCTTTCACTATTCTAGAGAGGGTCGTTGCAGTTGCTTATAGACTAGACTTACCACCTGTATTGGAGGGAGTGCACAACGTATTTCATGTGTCATAGTTAAGACGATACATGGCAGATCCTAGTCATGTATTGGATCACTCAGAGATAGAGGTGGGCCCTACTCTTAGCTATCCAGAGCAGCCAGTTAAGATTCTGGATCGAAGAGAGAAGGTGCTGAGGAACCAGACTATTCCTTTGCTATACGTCGTATGGAGTCATCACTCTCCGGGGGAGTCTACCTGGGAGAGAGGATGAAATGCGAGAGCGTTATCCATATTTCTTTGTACCTTGAGGTATGTTATTTTCTAGTTATGTTCTGTTCATTGTTATGTTCTTTCATAGTTAGTTGTGATTCTTTAGTTCTATTCTGTTTTTTTTGGGGGTAGTTTTCGTCTTTGAATTTCGAGGACAAATTTTTTTTAAGGAGGGTAGACTTGTCACTACCACATTTTCTAAGAAAGGGTATTTTAGTCTTTTCCTATTTAATTAATTATTGTACTTGATAAATAATTATTTGTTGTATTATTTAATTATTGTTAGATATTATTTATTTAATTTGGACTTGTATTAGTGGACCTAACTAGTTTAGTTTGGACCCATGGACCAACCTGAATTAATTAGTTAGACTTAGCCCAATTAGAAAGCCCATTGTTAAGGAGATGGATGAAATTAATTAAATTATTAGACTAGAAGCTTCCTTCTTAATTATTTCTTTATAAGAGGCCTCAAGGGGTATATTGGATATTTCATAATTACTTGAGGGAGAGGAAAGGGCCGGCCTATAAAAAAAGAGGGGGAAAATTCTCTCTCCTCTTTTTTATTCCAAATCTAGATCTAGAATTTCCCACTACCAAATTTCCTTCATTCTTATTTCATTTCCCTACCAAATTCATTTCAATTTCTTCCTAAATCACCATTAGAAACTTGAGAAGCAAGGATCTAGAAGGAGAAAGCAAGGATCTACATAGAGGAGCAAGGATCTACAATTTGGAGGCAATTTTATCTCAATTGGAGGTTTCATTGGGAATCCATCTCCCAATAGGTATAATTCAGTTTTTCTCCTTAAAATAGCTTCTAAATCTGAGATTTAATCATGGAAAATTAACCCATATGTATGTACTACCCATAGGACTTAGTTTTGTGTTCATAGGAGACCTATGGAGAAAGTTATGGTGCTTTTTGTGTCAATTTTTGGGGAATTCCGAAAATGACTTTTGTTGTGTGTGTCAATTGATCCTATAGATCACTTTGGCATATGTTTATGTGTTTGGGGTTAGTGTCGTGTCCACAATTGGGTACGTGTAGGTCGTATCCCAACAATTTGGTGATACGTGTTGTTTTGGGGGTTTTTCCTCCGACACGGGACTTTGCACATGTCGTATTTTGACACGGAAATATAGATCTATATTTGACACTTTGTTTTGTTCATAAATAATATATGTAACTTGCTTGTGTCCTTCGGGGTGCAATTGGATGTGTGGTGGACTTGTGTCGCATGCGTATCCTAGATCTAGTGGGATACGGTGTGATACTCTCCATTTGTGGTGTGTTTATGTGTAGATCTAATTATTTGTGCTTTAATTCTTGAATTATAATTAAGTATATATATATATATATATTATATATGTATTATAGTGTATTTATTACGGTATTTATTGTAGCATAGATCTATGTATTATATATGTACTAATAGAATGTATAAATATATATGTAGCTTTCTTCTACATGCATTAATACATGTTATAAAATATGTTAGGAATATAAAATATATGAAAATGTTTTATAAAATATATATGTATGTTTAATTAAGTAATTAGATTATGTATAGTTATTATGTGATTATTTATATATATGTATGGATGTATATTTATTAACATATTTATGTATGTGTGCATTTAACCATGTTGTAATATGTACATTAGTATATAGGATGTGTATTATAGCTATTGGTATTTATTTATATAGATATATATATTATATATGTGTTTGGATTATATATATAGAGGTATAAATTTATCTAATTGATTTATATATATATATTGATATATACAGGTTATATATATATTATTATTCTTTTTAACGACAGCAGCAATTAATGACAGATTTTGTCACTAATATCCGGAAGCAGCAGCAGCCGTTGTAGCAATGGCGGCAGAAATTAATGACAGATTATGTCATTAATAACAACAACAGCGGGCGGGAAGTAAAGCAACAGCGGCGACGGTCGGTATGGTGACGGTTGAAAACCGTTACCAAAGCGGAGGCAGCAGTGTAAAACGCAGCAGCAGTAGCGACGGCAGTTCAGTGACAGCCAGAACTGTCACTGAAAGTCTGTTAACTAAAAATCAGTGTTTTTCAACACTGCTTTCAGTGACAGTTAGGCAGTTTATTAGTATATTGTTTATATCTTTTATTTATATATATATATATATATATATATATATATATATATATATATATATATATATATATATATATATATTAATATTGAGATATAATACTAGTATTGCTATACTTCTTATTTGTATAATATTAGTATATATATATTATATTATTTATGAGGGTAATTACTATATCAAGGTATTGAGTATTACCTTGTGGAAACCAAGGTAAGTGGGATACTCAAGATACGGGATTTGGGTATCAAGTTTGTGACTTGTGGATACCAAGTTGGTTCAAAACCATGGTTCCTATTTGTTTGTAATTAATATTCTATATTATTATACATTATTGTTGATATATATGTATTGTGAGGTTTACCTTGGATTCACGTATCCGGAGATACGGTATCCTAATATTTTAGGATATGGTTTATATGACTTAGATTTTAGTATTTTGACCCAAGATTTTTGTGTTAGACTTGTGCAACCTAGAAATAGATAGTTGACCTTGGTTTGACCATAGTTGACCATAGTTGACTTAAAGTTGACCATATTTGACTTTTGACTTAGAATTGACTTATTGACCTAGAAGTTGACTAGTTTAACTTGTTCTCTTTTCGGGACCTTGTATTGATGTTGTATTCCATATCTAGGTCTTCGAGGCACCGAGTCAGACATCTGTGAGACTATTCATTGGACTTCAGACGAGTACATTCTCTGATAGTTTTTCATTTATGATATCCTCTATGTTCATTGTATCTAGTGTAGATATTCATGTTCTTTTGACACTATGGTTACACGGATTGGTATATCCGGATCTCGTCATGAGATATTATTCATTGGTATATGGTGTATATGGTGCAAGTATTATTTTATTGGTTATCTTGTACATGTACAGATATCGATTCTCGGGGAGACTAGCTATCTTCTTGGGGAATCTCGTGCCATAACATACCGTGGTTGGATCTATTATACCAGTCGGGGGTGGGGAGTATTAGTATAGATATGTGATCAATATCCCTATTGTATAAAGTACTGATTACTGAATAGTGTTGATCATACACCGCACGTATGATTTGCCAGGCCGTATTGCATCTTGCCCAAGCCGATCACAAGTTAAGCTAGTACTCACACACTTAGTCATTAGTATTATTGTTTCATTGGCATATTGTTCATTAATGTATTTATTTCTAGTATTTTCTTATTGTATATATATCTCTTGTATCTATTGTGCATCTTGTTTATCCACAGCTATTTACTATTACATAGTTTTTATTATTAATTAGAACTGCTATTAGAGATGTACTCTGCTCCTTTCCTGACTGGATATATTTTTCCAGATGACACTGAGGAGTGGTACCCTACCTATTATGGACCCCAGGATGTTGTGGGTTTAGATTCTGAGACCCTGGCTCAAGAGGGACTTATCCCAACTGAGATAGTTGACCCTGGAGTTGTAGCTTCGTAGTATTCTTTGTACTGGATTTGTCTCCAGCTTATTCTGTTATTCTTGAGACTCATTGATGTATTATTTTAGACTCATGAGTTGTATTATGACTATTCTATTCTTTATCTGATTCGTGCTTATTTTTATCTTAGTTCTATGATTGAGTATACTATCATTATTGGTGGTTTATTATTTTGTTAGATAGTTTATCTAGACAGCGTTCTACCGCCGATTCTGCGGCGTAGGCTGGGCGTTGTTTCTGACTAGTACCCTTATACCGGGTGCGGGTCGTGACATATCTTCCTTCTTCACCTTCAACTGATGATAGCCAGACCTCAAATCAATCTTCGAAAATACTCTCGCACGGCTCAACTGATTAAAAAGATCGTCTATTCATGGTAGCGGATATTTGTTTTTGATGGTGAGGTTGTTCAGAGCCCTGTAATTAATGCACATTCGCACTGACCTATCTTTCTTTGGTACAAATAAGACCGAGGCTCCCCAATGCGAGGAACTCGATCTAATAAAACCCTTGTCTAGCAAATTATCAACCTGCTTCTTCAATTCTGCCAGCTCGCTGTTGTTGATCCTATAGACTTGCTGCGACACCGGTTCTGCCCCAGGCACGAAGTCTATTAAAAATTCAAGATCTCTGTCCGATGGCAATCCTGGTAGCTCCTCAGGAAATACATCTAAAAATTCTGCAATAATAGGGTATGGTAAGTCCTTCTCTGCTACCATGGCTCCACAAATAATTTCATCACTCTGTTCAACTCCTCCCCTAACAAACTTAAATTATGGCTCTTATGGAGGGCGGAACAGTACACGTCCTCCACGACAGTCTAAGCTAGCATGGTGTATACTCAACCAATCCCTTCCAAGGACAATGTCAAAACTCGAAAGTGGTATTACGAGTAAACTAGCATCCAAATTATGGCCTCCCAAGGTAACACGATGCCCCTTGCAAGTATCACTAACTAGGATAGTGCCTCCACCAGTCGTGATCTTGCAACTCCTACTCAAGGGTTCTGATACTAAACTATGATTAAGCACAAAGGATACAAATATGAAGTTATGCGATGCACCAGAATCAAATAAGGCAATAACGAGAATAGAATCAAGAAGAATAGAACCTACTATCACATCACCAGTCGGCTCAGCCTCCTCTACGGTCATGGTAAAAGCTCTGTCCTATGGAGGTACTCCCCTTTGCTGGTGCTGAGCGAACTGCTGTTGTTGCGTGGGAAGTGGGGGTCCTCTTTGATGTTGGGCCATTGGTGGTCCAACTGGTCCTCTCTGGGCTGAGGATCCGCCTATAGGGGGTGCGGTAGGATACTCCCTCATCTGATGCGTAAGTGATCCACAATATAAGCACACGCCTAATCTCTTCCGGCAGATCTTCCATAAATGCCCTGGCTTCTTGTAATAGTTGCATGAGGGAACTTGTTGCACTTGTCTCTGTAGATGTTGTTGCACTTATTGAGCTGGGGCTCTAACTGGGGCACGGTACTGTTGTTGTTGCTGAAAGGTCCTTGGCTGAAACTATGGACGTTTTGCCTGCCCCTGACTACTACCACTGCAGATAGCATCCATGTTCCTCTTATTCCAAAGACACATATCCACCTCGACCCTTCTGCTAATATGTCAGCAAAAGTCGTATGGGTCGAAGAAATATGGACCTTGACCTCTTGGTTCAAGCCCTCTCTGAATCGTCTAGCTCTATCCTCCGGGTCCCTCACCATGTACTCTGCGAATCGGCTCGGCCTGCCGAATTCTGCAGCATACTCATCCACGGCCATCCCGTTCTGCTCCAAGTTTTGGAATTGCTTCTCCAGAACCCTTTTGGCTACTGCAGAAAAGAATTTTCTCTTAAAGAGGTCCTTGAACTGCTCCCAAGTTAGATTTGGATCCGCAATACTAGGCTCATTTTTGAACCAAGTACGAGCAATATCGTGAAGCTGCAAGCTAACGGCCTCAATCTTCAGGTCCTCAAAAAGCTGGGAAACTCTTATGATCCGCTCGATATCCTCGAGCCACTCATCAGCGTAAAGGATTCCCTCTGTCCCTTTGAATGTCCGAGGCTCCATCTTCTTAAAGTCCTAGATGTTACCCACCTTCGGTTGAGCGGCCTGTTGTTGTGGTTATTGGGCAACCCTCTCCATGGCTGCTAGTGCAACCTGTTAGGCATTTTCTATTCCTACCCTCAACATTTTGTCTGTTGCCTCTGAGCCTCTGCCTGAGCCTTTTGAGCCTCCATCATGCTTCAGAAGAGCTCATATAATGGCTGAGAAGGAGGAGAAAGACTCCCTGATCCAGCTAATAAGGCCTCATACGATATGGATGGTGTGGGGAAAGCACCATTGGCTCTGGCACCGCACGTTCTAGTCTTGGATGGCATTCTGAAAGGTTGAAAGCAACAAGAATAAAGTTGATATGGCACAAAATAAGGAAGTATTCAAGAAGGACAATCAACTATGAAAAAGGTCTGATTGCTCGAAAGGAATCAATAAGGGTTTACGAGTTGAGTATACGGGATCCCTAGTTGTGATTGAGTATTTTTCTATTCCTAGTATGTATATCCTATGGCTGGCTCACAGCCGTACATCTAACTTGAGTACCACTATAAGTTTGCAACCTTGTGCGAAATCTGACCTGCGTGGGCCACCACTAAAAATGTGTCACGACCCGCACCCTGGATTTGGGCATGAGTCATGAGTATGCCCAGACTACGCCGTAGGGTCGGCGGTAGAATGTTGTACAATAAGCCATAAGTATAATCTACAACTCACAACATATATACATCTCCACACTATACTAAATCAAAGGCACTAGTTTAAATGAATACACCAAGATGATAATGAAATAATAGTCTTGATGCGGGTTCAATGAATTTTTCCAAAAACTAAATATCCAAAGTACAATATTAAACTGCCGGAGAATAATCTGGTCCAAAATAACTAACAAAATCAACTACCACTAAACTACTCTATTTCAGACGGTATCTGAGCTGCTAACTCTCCTGATCCTCCGGAAGGGCAAGATCAGGTTCTATTATGTCGCTAGCTTACAGTCCATAATGTGTAGGGATTTTATCCTCATTGCAATCACCTAAAATGTTTATCCAGTCAGGATAGGAACGAGTACATCACAGTGAAAACAGTTCCAACACATAGTAGAAGCTATAAGACAATAAATAGTAAGGAATATATGATAGCAACCAACTGAACTCACAAGAAGCAACTAGAACAACCAATGCTGAAGTCCTGTCATGGCAAACATATAGTACAATATCTCCAAGAAATAAATAAATAACTGTAATGTATGGAAGAACAGATAGGAACAACTACTCTATATGATTTAAAATATCTTGTTGACATGTGAACGACTAGGGGGTAGTATCCGGCAAACCATACGTGTCGTGCATGGCTGCTATTATTCCAGAAAGACCATGGGATAGAAAGGGTAGTTCACATGTCCACTAAGTATTTCCCCTCCCCATAAGTACACATGGATTCCAAACCTGTCACGAAGAAATAACAATAATCCAAAACAGTTACGTATCTCATAATAAGAATCCATCATACTAATCCGTGTAACAAGTGTCAAGAATCAAATAATCAATACTAAGCATGCATTATAAAGACTATCAAGCACTTAAACTAATCATGAAAATGTACTCGTCTGTGGTCCTTAGCTGGTATGAATCAGAATTCAAGTCACAGTCCAAGTAGCCTATGTATTACAAATTTACCATGTCAAAAGATAATTTATTTTAATTTATTTAATTCTGGAATAATTACTCTAAAATCTTATTTTAATCTTATTATTCTGATTTTTAGGTCAATTCCTAAATTTTGTCCAAAGAACTGAATTTTATCAACTCGAGACTCATGGCTCGCAAATCGAGGCGATCTGTTGACCAAAAAGTCAACCGACACAAACTCTACTTGCATGCATGTTTTCCTGTGATTTCAGCATCAAAAACATGCTAGAATTTATGGCTCATCCAAATTCACATTCGTTTGGGAATTATTGCACATACCAAAATCATAGTGTGCAACGGTGGTTAATTCTTAACCTAAAAGTTCTATAGAATTAACAGTATAGAAATATTTTGAATTAAATTCTAAGAAAAACATATGGCAATAACCTCGATGTTAGCTTTCTGAAAATTTAAATAGTTCATGATTCTGATTCCTTGTTCTCCCGAAATAGCGAAAATACGGAAGACGCATCTATTTTTGGACATGCTAGGCTCTACGAATTTTCTAGAATTTAATATTCATAATTTCGTAAAAAATTTTATATATTCAGAAAACTAACCTTAATACGGTTCAAATGTAAGAAACTAGGCTATGTTTGGAGTTCAGAGCTATGAGTAATGGCTTCTGGAAGATAAAGAAAATCCTAGATGACAATTCTCCAAATTCGGCTAAAAGAAAACCCTAGAATTATAAACTAATCACTGTATATATATAGGAGAGAGGGAGCAGTCGCGGCTAAAGTCATGCCACATGTCATCCAACTGCTGCTGCCTGCTTAGATCTAACGGTCAGCATTCAAGCCGGCTCGGATCGGCTGAGTCCGAGTCGGATTAGGACTCGGCTCGGCTCGGCTCGACTTGGCTTGGACCGCTCCACTCGCCCCCACCCTCGCCCTCTCTCGCTGGCAGCTGGGCCCCGCTGTCTGGGCCACGCTGGCTGACACGCTGGCCAAGCTGGCTGCTGACTGGGCGGGTTGGTTTAATTAGGATTTTTTTCTGAAAATTAGTTTTTAATTCTGTTTTTCTTAATTAACTAAAAATAAATGCTAAAAATAATCAAAAAATTCCCAGAAAGTTCTAGAAAATATATTTGATTATTTAGAACCTAATATAAAAGTTTGGGATATTTATAATTATGTTTGACACTAAAATAAATTCTTGTAAGTCCTAAAAAATTAGTGTTACTAGTTTTTAATTAACCAAAAATTTATGAAAAAATCCCAATAGCCCCAAATTAACCTAATAACAACATTTATGCTAGAATTTCATGATACGGAGGTTACAACAAGAAACCGAAAAGTAGAGATTCTGAATGAATATCTTCGGATGCTAAAATGAATATCACCAACGTCTCCAGAATCAGCGAGATAATCAGAAAATACTATCCTTTCGTCCAATTTGGACAAAGGGGCTAAAACGATAATTTTGGGTCAAATCGGTATCTACTTGTAGGTTACTTTGCATCAAAAATGTGTCAGGGTAAAGTTATCTAAATTAGAAAAATTATAGGTCAAACAAATCTTAATCGATAATATAAACTCAACGGTATGACAAGATTTGAATTTCGGTAAGCCGATCATAAAATTACTCGTCAAGTCCAATTGTGGAGCCCACAAAACGGCGATTCGTCGACTGCCTTAGAATCGAGCGAACCTCAGGTCATAGGACAAGTCAGATGCTACGAGTCTAATGATGCAAGTTTTGTTATAATCTGATGAGCGACCACAAACTAATTAAGAAATTCATAAAACACTGATACGGGGGATTTTTTACGGATACGGGTTGATTTCGGCATGCACATACGTCAAAATCAACTTCTATGAAAGCCCACACGTCATAAAATACCATATGCAGCTTTCGATGCAATTGGTACGCGACGAGATAGTCCTTTTTGTCGGGGTGCACTTTGTATCACAAAATTTTAGTTTCTGAAAACATAATTTTTGGTTATTTTGGAAACAGAATAATTTAACGAATATTAAAAACTACGAAAAACTAAAAGAATAGAAATAATCTTGGTTATGCTGTAAATATGTCCCTCTAAATAGATTTTGAAAATATTAAACGAGTTTGTGGATAACTGGGCATGAACATGGGTACTTGGACTAAATTTTTGAACTGTTTCGAACAGTTTTTTGTCCAACTTTCGATCGACTATTCGATAAATCCAGGCACCTAAAATCATTATACTAGGAGGTAATCATAGATGGTCATGTTGTATGCGTGTACGAAGAAACTATTTATGAAAAGATCGATCGAGAGAGGAAGAAGTTATAATACCTAGAAGTAGGTTTCGTGGGGGCGCTATTATGCAAACGCATGCGCGCGCGGGGGGCGTTTGCGACGATCGCCGGATTTGGCTGGCTGCGGCAACCATGGGGTGGTGTCATCGTAGGTCGAGCTCTCGTAGGGCACCGGTGTCTGATGGAAGATTTGATATTAGGGTTAGGGTTTTGCGTTACATAGCGTTTATATATATACATATATATACAGAGATAGGGGGATCAGGGGTGAGGGTCGGGTCGGGTAGAATAGGTTGGTTTTGGTTTTGGTTTTATTTTTATTTTATTTTATTTTTCTTTTCTCTTTTCCATTCATAAATGATAAAAATGTATATAAGTAAATATATATCTATATATGTTATAAAAAACCTAAAAATTGAAAAAAATCAAAAAATTTGATTTGTTCATAAATAAATTCTAAAAAAATTCATAATGCTTTATAACAACAACTTTTACACCAATTTTTTTTTTGTCAAATATATTTTAATTACTTAATATAACCGATTATTTATATATAAAATCAAAGACTTATATTATTTATTTATTTTTCAAATTAGATAAAAATAACCAAAGTTTTTAAAAAATAATAAATTTAAATATTTAAAATTTTAGGGTGCTTACAAAGACTTCCTCCCTCTAAGATCTTCTCCTTTTATAGGTGAGAGCGCCTCAGAACCCGAGCCGCCTCAGTCCACGTGGCAACTTAGGATAAGAGCGGCGCTTGAGTTCTTGATCTTCCTTCATCAATAAATGAACCGACACCTCGGCAAACATGTATAAAGACGGCTAAGAATCCCAAGAGATTCGTTCAAAGATCGAGCCAATTCTTGGCATTTAATACAGATTTCACAACCTAGCAGAGTCATCTATGTGCCCAAGGAGCACATGGGGCAAAGCTACCCTTATGCGGCTGCGAGTTCATACGGCATGACATCCATACGGCTAAAAGTGTTGTCCATCCATGCTTCTTGATCAAAGTGTTCTAAAATTCTCAGTTTGAAAAGTTTGAAAGGGGTCTTGTAGAAACATAAAAAAAATCCAAACTCCATGCGGCCAAACTGCAAACCGCATACATACAGGGTCTATGCGGCAAGAAGTCCATGCGACACCTATTTTACACTAGCAGTGATCCAAAAATAGCATGCGGCAGACGGTCAAGACACATACAAGACTGTCGTATGATGTCACATCTTTCAGTCTCTGCATTAAAGGCACTGGCAGACATTTATTACTCTGAGCGCCTCATACTTGGTGCAGGCGGTGAATGACAGCACTCACGTTATCGTTATATTTACTTCTGACAGATACAGTTGTGTCGTGCCAAAATGTGGGCCACGTACGCCCTAGACTCCACGCATCTCAGACTCCATGTGTTTCTCGTTCCATGCGCCCCAAATGTCACGACCCGCACCCGGAAATTCGGGCACGAGTGCGTGGGTACGTCCAGCCTACGCCGCAGAGTCGACGGTAGTACGCTGTCTAGGTCAAATCCATATTTACTAAACTAGCTCATTCACAATTAACATAGGCAAGATAAAAATGAGAACAAAAACTTAAGATTACAACTGAAATAAATATGACAACAGATTCAAATGTTTTAGTACAGAAATTCAAAATGAAATCGGGGACAAACCCGATTACTAAGATAAGAAACAGAAATAAAAGATAGCTACTGCTAGCTACTCTGCAGCAGGGGTTTCCTGGGTGGGATCTGGCTCCTCATAAGTATTATCTGTACCTTCATAGGAACCATAATAAGTAGGGGAAAGGTCCTCATCATCGCCTAAATCAACAGATCCAGTCAGGAAAGGAGCAAAGTACACAGTGCACAACAAGGTTAAACTAAATATTTATGACAATTAAATATGAATATCATGTTGGGAACGACATACAAGAACATCAATATCTCAGAGTTAAATGCTGTAAACAGGAATATGAGAAAACAGAAATAAATGAAACAGGAAATGAAACTACAACAGTCAGCAAGAATATAACATGACCAGAAGCTATCTGTGTGAACTTGTTTTTATTTTTAGAATACATAGTTGGCATGTAGGGGTTTATAAGGCTAATCCGGCCATCATAAACGGCTATTAAACAGGGAAAATCGAGATTCGGCTGAGGTACAGTCGTGTACCAACAGCTATTAAACATGACAAGGGGAAGGGTAAACTACATGCCTTCTAGTATTCTCCCACCCGACATGAAAAACAAGACATGAACTCTAATATTCAAGACATAAAATCCAGCATTTCTAACACTAGGTGTAATCATCAAGGGTACTAGTAAAGCAGGGAATTAATTATCACAATATAAATATTTAACTTGAAGTGCAGGTACTTGCCTGTTGTTTGGATCTGATTAATTGGTTCTTGGGGAAATTTTCAGAGATGAGTCCAAAAGCTAAAATAGACATTACCATCACGCTCAGAAGATGTCAAATAGCTAGAAACGCCTGTCCTTGGGTCCAATTTGGAGATAAGGGCAAAAACGGCAGTTTCGGGTCAAAACGGGGTCCGCCGGTGGGTCCGCTTTGCACCAAAAAACGTGTCCGGGTCAAAGGTCTCCAAATTTATCAAACTTAGTGTCAACAGGTCAGGAACGCTGATACGAACCCAACGGAACTTCCAGATTTGGATTCCGATGAGCAGAATACAAAATCGCCCGTCGAGCGGGGCCTGTGGGGCCCACGACACGCGATTTCGTCAACGTTCTCAGAATCGAACCAAACATGACCCACAGGACCAGCGTATCGCTACGAGTCCGATGGCGCAAGTTTCGTCTCGATCTGACGAGTGTACAAGAAGTTAGGGCGAATTGCAGAAAAGTCGGATACGGGGTGATGTCCACGGATACGCGTTGATTCCGGTGTGCACGCACACCCGAATCAGCTTTCGCGAAATCTCACACATCCGTATCGACGACGCGCACGTATCTGTGAAGATCGCACGCGACCAAGTTGTCCCGTTTGGCGGGGCGCACTCAGTTCCGGGGTAAAATAGGGTCTGGTTTTTCCTGTTTTTGGATCGCGGTGTGCGATCACCACAGGACGCGATGACCCGAGCGGTTTGTCCGGGCACCGAGAGGGTCATACAGGCTTTACGTAAAAATTTATAGAATCGAAAACGGAGATACAGGGTGCAAGATACGAGTACCTGAACTGGCTCTGAAAATCGAGGAAAAACCGTGTCCGTGTCGTGTCGGACACGGAGATTGGGAAAAATAGGGTTAGGGCTGCGGGTGGCCGTAGACGGCGGGGGCCGGCCGGAGGGGCGCCGGAAAGGGCCGGGGAAGACTCGCCGGGGCTGGGCGGAGCCGGTGGTCGGCGGCGCGCGGGGAGGAGGGGCGGCCGGAGGCGGCTGCGGCTTCTGGAGCTGCTGGAAAAGAGAGGAGGGCGGCCGGGGTCTCGGGTGCGGCTGGGCGAGGCGACGCGGAGCGGGGCGGCGCCGGGAACGGCGGCTGCGGGGCGGGTGGTGCACGGTGGGGCGAGGGTCAGGTGGGGGTGTCCGGTGGGGTTTCGTGGTGGCCGGAGGATTTCGGTGCGGGGGACTTTATAGGGTGGCCGGGGCCGGAGAAGGCGGGGAGAGGGGGCGGAGATGGCGGAGGTGGGGTGGACGTGGCCGGGCGGAGCGGAAGAGGGGGTCGTGGGGAGCGGCTGACCGCCGGAGGCGGCGAAAATCGCGCGCCGGAGCTGGGCCGGGTCGCGGGGGCAGTGAAGGGGACGGGTCGGGTTGCGGCGGGTCGGGTTCGGGTGAACCCGACCCGACCCGGTAGGGTTTGGGTCTGGGCCGGATTTAGCGGGCTGGGCCGCGGCCCAATGGGCCAGGGTGCGGGCTGGGCCGGGATATAAAAATAATAATAATAACAATAATAATAATAATAATAATAATTAAATAAATAAATAAATAAATAGTTAATTAATTAATTAAAATAGTTTTTAGGCATTTAAAAATAGGTCTGAGGCCCAGAAAAATCCAAAAAAATTACCCTAAGTCCAGTTTTCCATTTTACACCCAAAAATGTTATTTCCATGATATTTTAATATTATTTATTAACAATTAAAAAATATTTAATAATTAAGAACCTTGATTTTAATTTCTGAAAATTCCCAGAAAATTCTAGAAAATTAGGAAAAATCCAAGATTTAATAATTTGAAAAATTCTGGGGGTTTACAACCTACCCAACTTACAAAAATTTTGTCCTCAAAATTTAAGAATAACAATGGCACGAAAGGAAAGGCCGAGAAATAAAATATACCTCAGGGTTCAAAAAGATAGGGGTATCGCTCTCTAATCTCGTCTTCTCGCTCCCAGGTGGATTCGCCGGGAGAATGGTGCTTCCAAGCTACGCGAACCAGAGAAATGACCTGGTTCCGTAGAACTTTCTCCGATCGATCCAGTATCTCCACGGGTTGCTCTTTGTAAGTCAGACTTGGGCCTACTTCGAGCTCTGAGTGATCCAAAATGTGGCTGGGGTCTGACACGTACTTTCTCAGCTGCGATACGTGGAAGACGTTATGGACTCCATCCAGCGAGGGTGGCAATGCCAGTCGGTATGCCACTTCTCCGATTTTCTCCTGAATGCTAAAAGGTCCAATAAATCTTGGGCTGAGTTTTCCACTCCTTCCGAACCTAATGGTGCCACGTGTCGGGGAAATCTTCAAGAATACCAGTTCTCCAACCTTTAACAAAGTCATAATCAAGTCTTAGTTCCATAATCAAAATATTTAAATTGACTTGAAATTCATAAATTTAATTACCTCAAATTCCAAGGGCCTTCGGTGGCTATTTGCCCAATGTCGTTGCCTGTCTTGAGCCACTCGAAGTCTGTCCCTTATTTGCTTTACTTTCTCAGCTGAATCGATCACCATCTCTGGTCCCAGCAGGGCTCTTTCTCCAACGTCGTCCCATGATAGCGGGGTACGACATCTTCGTCCATACAGAACTTCAAATGGAGTCATCTCAATACTTGCTTGGTAACTGTTCTTATAAGAGAACTCCACAAGATGTAGGTAGTCTTCCCAGGATCCTCCAAAATCTAGAACACATGTACGAAGCATATCTTCAAGTGTCTGGATTGTACGTTCCGATTGTCCATCTGTTTGGGGATGATAAGCTGTGCTGAATTTGAGTTGCGTCCCCAAGCTGGCTTGTAAACTCTTCCAGAAGTGAGAGGTGAATCTTGAATCTCGGTCGGAGACAATACTTACTGGAACTCCATACAGCCTAACAGTATGTCTGATATATAAATCTGCCAGCTTTTCTGTAGATAGCCCCACTTTGAAAGGTAGAAAATGTGCAGACTTGGTCAGTCTATCTACTATCACCCAAATTGCATCCTTTCCACTAGGTGTCCTTGGAAGTCCGGAAACAAAATCCATTGTGATATGTTCCCACTTCCACTCCGGAATGGGCAGTGGTTGAAGCAATCCTCCAGGTCTTTGTCTTTCTGCCTTGACTTGCTGGCATACTAAACAACGAGATACGAACCTGGCTACTTCTCTTTTCATGCCATGCCACCAAACATGCATCCTCAGGTCCTTGTACATCTTGTTGGCTCCTGGATGTATAGAGTATTGCGATCGGTGCGCCTCTTGCATAATTTCTTCTCTTATGTCTCCTTGAGGTACACATAGTCTATCGCCATGCCTCAGTGATCCATCTTCATGAATTCTGAAATCTTCCACTAATCCAGCTTGCACTTGTCCTCGAAGGCTTCGCAGGCCTTCGTCTTGAAACTGAGTCTCCTTGATCTTGTCTATTAAAGTAGACTGAATCTGCAGGTTCATCATTTGGACTTCTTTTCCTGGGATAATTACTTCAATACCTAAACTTTCCAAGTCCTCTAGCAGGTGTCTGTCCATAGTCAAGTACATCGCCATAGGATATCTGCTTAGAGCATCAGCAACTACATTGGCCTTCCCAGGATGATATTTGAGGGTGATATCAAAGTCTTACATTAGTTTCAGCCACCTTCTTTGCCTCATGTTTAGCTCTTTCTGGGTGAAGATATATTTTAGGCTTTTATGGTCCGTAAATATTTCCGCCCTTTCTCCATAAAGATAATGCTTCCATAGCTTAAGAGCAAAAATGACAGCCGCCAATTCTAAATCATGAGTTGGATAGTTCTTTTCATGGGGTCGAAGCTGTCTAAAGGCATATGCTATTACTTTCTTGTTCTGCTCCAATACACAACCTAGACATTTTCCAGAAGCATCACTATAAATAGCGAAACCTCCGGTTCCAGAAGGTAAGGTCAGAATAGGGGCAGTAGTCAGTCTTTTCTTCAATTCCTCAAAAGCATGCTGACATTCATCAGTCCAGGTGAACTCTTCATCCTTCCTTGTTAGTTTTGTCATGGGTTCAGCAATTCTTGCAAAGTCCTTCACAAACTTTCGATAGTAGCCAGCTAGTCCCAGGAAGCTTCTAATCTCTGCTACAGAGTCTGGAGTGGGCCAGGATTCTACTGCTGCTATCTTCTTAGGATCTACTGCTATTCCATCTCCAGTCACAACATGTCCCAAGAATTCTACTTTGTCTAGGAAGAAATCACATTTAGATAATTTTCCATAAAGTTTTTCCTTTCTCAAAGTCTCCAATGCTAACCTCAAATGTTCTTCATGTTCTTCGGGGGTCTTGGAGTAGATCAAAATATCATCAATGAAAACCACTACAAATTTGTCTAGGTATGGCTGAAAAACTCTGTTCATTAAGTTCATAAAAACTGCTGGAGCATTCGTCAACCCGAACGGCATTACTAAGAATTCGTAGTGTCCGTTCCGGGTATTGAAAGCAGTTTTAGGGATGTCTTCCTTTCTCACCCTTACTTGCTGGTAACCCGACCTCAAATCAATCTTTGAAAATATTCGAGCTCCACTCAACTGATTAAATAGGTCATCTATCCTGGACAGGGGATACTTATTCTTAATTGTTAAGGCATTCAATGCCCTATAGTCAATACACATTCGGGATGTTCCGTCCTTCTTGGGCACAAATAATACTGGAGCTCCCCAGGGTGAGACCCTAGACCTAATGAAGCATTTGTCTTCTAGTTCTTTGATTTGCTCATTTAGTTCTATTATCTCCTTCTTGTTGATTCTGTAGGGATTTTGAGATACTGGTGCTGCTCCTGGCACTAAGTCAATAGAGAATTTAACTTCTCGATCTGGGGGTAAGCCTGGGAGATCCTCAGGGAAGACATCAAGATATTCAGAGATGATAGGTAGTGGCAATTCTTCTGTTACTAGGGCTCCACAAATTTTGTTATTACCCATTTCTCTAGAACCTCTAGCAAATTCAAATTCTGGCTTGTCAGGGGGCCTGAAGATTATACTACCTCTGTGGCAGTCTATAGTGGCATGATGTTAACTTAACCAATCCATACCCAGTATAATATCAAAACTGGGCACTGGCATTACAAGTAGCCTAGCATACAGTTCTCTTCCACACAATGTAATAGGGCAATTGTTACAGGCATCACTAACCGGAATGATTCCTCCACCGGTAATGATCTTATAACAATTCCTAAGGGGTTTAGTGATTAAGCTATGCTTCATAAGGAAATCTACTGACATGAATGAATGTGAAGCTCCAGAGTCAAACAAAGTAATAGCTGGTATTGAATTTATAAGCACAGAACCTGTGATCACGTCTGCTGTGGCTTCAGCTTCTTCCAGAGTCATTGCATAAGCACGGCCTTGCTGCGGTGCACCCCTCTGTTGCTGCTGTTGGTGCTGAGCAAAGCGTTGTTGTTGTGTTGGAAGCGGGGGTCCCCTCTGTTGTACTGCTGGGGCCCTGGCCTGGGCTGGAGCCTTTTGTGCAGCGGTGCATCCTTGAGCAGTTGGACAGTCCCTCATTTGATGCGCTGCTGAGCCGCAGTAGAGGCAGGCACCTAGCCTCTTCCTGCAGACTTGCCAAGTATGACCTGGTTTTTGGCAAAAGTTACAAGCAGCAGCTTGTTGGTTCTGTCCTTGAGCCTGGTGTTGGGGTGCTGGAGCTCGAGGGAGAGGACGCTGAGTTTGCTGCGGGGCCCTCTGCTGTTGTTGTTGTTGTTGTTGAAAAGGACGTTTGTTGGGTCCCGTATTTTCGGTATCTCTCTCTCGTTTCAGTTTATGCCCCATATCTCTCTCAACGCCTTGTGCCACGCTCAGGATTTCTTCATAGGTGCGAGCTCGGCTGGTGGTGACAGCAAGGCGAATATCCGGAGACAGCCCCTTCTTGAATCTACGGGCTCTGTCCTCCGGGGTACGAACCATGTACTCCGCAAAGTGGCTTAACCTGCTAAATTCAGCAGTATATTCATCAACAGATAGGTTACCTTGTTCCAGTCTCTCGAATTGGCTTTCGAGAGCTTCCCGAGCCACTTCGGGGTAGAATTTCTCCTTGAATAGCCTTTTGAAGTCCTCCCAGGTGATGTCAGGAGCAGATAGTTGGGGTTCATCTCTGAACCAGGTTCAAGCAATGTCGAACAGTTGCAGGCTTACGGACTCCACTTTGAGGTCATCAGGGACCCGAGAAGTCTTCAAGAGTCTCTCGATATTCTCTATCCATTCATCGGCATAGAGAATACCCTCAGTTCCGTAGAATTCCAGGGGTCTAAGGTTCTTGAAGTCTTTGGCGCTCCCTGGCCTCTTGAGTGACGACTCCTGGGACTTAAGAGCTTCTGAGAGGCTGGTCCGCAGAAGTGCAGTCTGTTCTTTCTGGGATTCCACCAATCCCTGGAATACTCCAAGTAGCTGTGCCCCATCTAGAGTAACTGCCGGAACAGATGGAGGCGGTGGGAGTGCAAGAGTCTCGGGCACATTCTGCTCAGCTGGTTCTGATGTGCCTCCTACTGTGTTCCTTGTCTGGACCATTCTGAAAGATTAAGGGATAGGAAGATCAGAATAGAATACTTGAAAATCAAAGGCGATAGGAAAATTGAGCAGAAATGATATCAAGAATTGAAATAAGGACCCTATACTGTGAATGAGCTTTTCCTAGAATCCTCAATCTTATTCCATACCCTGTCCTAGGGTATTACCCTATTTAGGGATAGGACCTGCATGGGCCACCATAAAAACGTGTCACGACCCGCACCCGGAAATTCGGGCACGAGTGCGTGGGTACGTCCAGCCTACGCCGCAGAGTCGGTGGTAGTACGCTGTCTAGGTCAAATCAATATTTACTAAACTAGCTCATTCACAATTAACATAGGCAAGATAAAAATGAGAACAGAAACTTAAGATTGCAACTGAAATAAATATGACAACAGATTCAAATGTTTTAGTACAGAAATTCAAAATGAAATCGGGGACAAACCCGATTACTAAGATAAGAAACAGAAATAAAAGATAGCTACTGCTAGCTACTCTGCAGTAGGGGTTTCCTGGGTGGGATCTGGCTCCTCATAAGTATCATCTGTACCTTCATAGGGACCATAATAAGTAGGGGCAAGGTCCTCATCATCGCCTAAATCAACAGATCCAGTCAGGAAAGGAGCAAAGTACACAGTGCACAACAAGGTTAAACTAAATATTTATGACAATTAAATATGAATATCATGTTAGGAACGGCATACAAGAACATCAATATCTCAGAGTTAAATGCTGTAAATAAGAATATGAGAAAACAGAAATAAATGAAACAGGAAATGAAACTACAACAGTCAGCAAGAATATAACATGACCAGAAGCTATCTGTGTGAACTTGTTTTTGTTTTTAGAATACATAGTTGGCATGTAGGGGTTTATAAGGCTAATTCGGCCGTCATAAACGACTATTAAACAGGGGAAATCGAGATCCGGCTGAGGTACAGTCGTGTACCAACAGCTATTAAACATGACAAGGGGAAGGGTAAACTACATGCCTTCTAGTATTCTTCCACCCGACATGAAAAACAAGACATGAACTCCAATATTCAAGACATGAAATCCAGCATTTCTAACACTAGGTGTAATCATCAAGGGTACTAGTAAAGCAGGGAATTAATTATCACAATATAAATATTTAACTTGAAGTGCAGGTACTTGCCTGTTGTTTGGATCTGATTAATTGGTTCTTGGGGAAATTTTCAGAGATGAGTCCAAAAGCTAAAATAGACATTACCATCACGCTCAGAAGATGTCAAATAGCTAGAAATGCCTGTCCTTGGGTCCAATTTGGAGACAAGGGCAAAAATGACAGTTTTGGGTCAAAACGGGGTCCACCGGTGGGCCCGCTTTGCACCGAAAAATGTGTCCGGGTCAAAGGTCTCCAAATTCACCAAACTTAGTGTCAACAGGTCAGGAACGCTGATACGAACCCAATGGAACTTCCAGATTTGGATTCCGATGAGCCGAATACAAAATCGCCCGTCGAGCGGGGCCTATGGGGCCCACGACACGCGATTTCGTCAACGTTCTCAGAATCGAACCAAACATGACCCACAGGACCAGCGTATCGCTACGAGTCCGATGGTGCAAGTTTCGTCTTGATCTGACGAGTGTACAAGAAGTTAGGGCGAATTGCAGAAAAGTCGGATACGGGGCGATGTCCGCGGATACGCGTTGATTCCGGTGTGCACGCACACCCGAATCAGCTTCCGCGAAATCTCACACGTCCGTATCGACGACGCGCATGTATCTGTGAAGACCGCACACGACCAAGTCGTCCCGTTTGGCGGGGCGCACTCAGTTCCGGGGTAAAATAGGGTTTGGTTTTTCCTTTTTTGGATCGCGGTGTGCGATCACCACAGGACGCGATGCCCCGAGCGGTTTGTCCGGGCACCGAGAGGGTCATACAGGCTTCGCGTAGAAATTTACAGAATCAAAAACGGAGATACAGGGTGCAAGATACGAGTACCTGAACCGGCTCTGAAAATCGGGAAAAAACCGTGTCCGTGTCGTGTCCGACACGGAGATTGGGGAAATTAGGGTTAGGGCTGCGGGTGGCCGTAGACGGCGGGGGCCGGCCGGAGGGGCGCCGGAAAGGGCCGGGGAAGACTCGCCGGGGCTGGGCGGAGCCGGTGGTCGGCGGCGCGCGGGGAGGAGGGGCGGCCGGAGGCGGCTGCGGCTTCTGGAGCTGCTGGAAAAGAGAGGAGGGCGGCCGGGGTCTCGGGTGCGGCTGGGCGAGGCGACGCGGAGCGGGGCGGCGCCGGGAACGGCGGCTGCGGGGCGGGTGGTGCACGGTGGGGCGAGGGTCAGGTGGGAGTGTCCGGTGGAGTTTTGTGGTGGCCGGAGGGTTTCGGTGCGGGGGACTTTATAGGGTGGCCGGGGCCGAAGAAGGCGGGGAGAGGGGGCGGAGATGGCGGAGGTGGGGTGGACGTGGCCGGGCGGAGAGGAAGAGGGGGTCGTGGGGAGAGGCTGACCGCCGGAGGCGGCGGAAATCGCGCGCCGGAGCTGGGCCGGGTCGCGGGGGCAGTGAAGGGGACGGGTCGGGTTGCGGCGGGTCGGGTTCGGGTGAACCCGACCCGACCCGGTAGGGTTCGGGTCTGGGCCGGATTTAGCGGGCTGGGCCACGGCCCAATGGGCCAGGGTGCGGGCTGGGCCGGGATATAAAAATAATAATAATAATAATAATAATAATAATTAATTAATTAAATAAATAAATAGTTAATTAATTAATTAATTAAAATAGTTTTTAGGCATTTAAAAATAGGTCTGAGGTCCAGAAAAATTACCCTAAGTCCAGTTTTCTATTTTACACACAAAAATATTATTTCCATGATATTTTAATATTATTTATTAACAATTAAAAAATTATTTAATAATTAAGAACCTTGATTTTAATTTCAGAAAATTTTCAGAAAATTCCAGAAAATTAGGAAAAATCCAAGATTTAATAATTTGAAAAATTCTGGGGGTTTACACCAAACTCCATGAGTCAGGCTCTCCTTGCAACAAGCTCCTTATACGTCAAGCTCTCTATTAGTCTAGCTCCCTATGCATCGTGGTCTTTATGCTCAACCCCTATGCGGTTCAATGCGACCAAATCTTTTTGTTTCAACTTAGAAGATTCTCTACGACTGAGTGCAAGTCACGTATCAAGCTGAACAAGTCACAAAAAATAAGATCTTCAGCAACAAGCATATCCCAAAATGCCATTTAGCAGCTCGATCGTGACATGCGCTCATGTTTACAACCATTCTGTTGAGAACAGATACGTAGCAGTAACAAAATCAATATGCGTATAGCATATGCGCGCATAAGTCCATCAGCATGATTGTTATAAATAGCAGGGTGACATACCCAAGATAGACGTACACAGATACAGGAGAGAGACTTCAAGAAAGCATTCTCATTCTCTCTTCAGACTGTCAACGGAGTAAAGGAGCCGCTGTAGTGCTTGATTTCCATTGTCACACTCCCCAGAATCAAAAAAGAATTATACTTAGATTTTATGTTTAGGACTTCTTTGTACTCTTTTGTTTGCTATACCAAAAAGCTTATTCTACTTTGAATCAATGGCAAACATAAGGGACCAAAGACTAAGCCCCCAGCGCCTTTTCGCTTATGTGCCTAATCGCCTAGAGCCCAGCGCCTAATGCCTAATACTTAATCTCCCAATGCCTAAGTTCCTAGGCACATAGCACTTATGTGCTTACGTGCTTAAGTGCATTATACACCTTACGCGCTTATGTGTATTTCATACGAAGTGCAAATTTTGCCATCAAAGTGCCGCTTTGTGCCCTTCGTCCGAGCTTGAGTCTGAGTCGCTACTAAGAAAAATTCTAAAGAAATGAGTAACAAAAAACATAAATATTTCTATGAGAATTCCAACCTTACCCTCTAGAAAAATACCCCCTTCCCCCCCCCCCCAACCACATGGGCTGCCACTCCCTATATACACAAGTCAATAAAAGATTAAAATTATATTAAAATACACACTTGGGGTTACGACATGGATGTGGAAATAATCCATTGTTTTCAAATTCAAAGCCCAATAATCAGTAGTCTTGGGTATCCAAATCCATAACCTAGCATATCCTATCAATTGTCCCATTGGCCAACTTTTAGGTTAGCAAACATCACCACTCGCTCTTTCCCATCTTCATCCAATGTACCTATTGCCACGACCCGCACCCGGTGTAGGGACGCGAGTAGTGAACAACGTTCAGCCTACGCAGCAGTATCGGTAGTAGAATACTATTTGGGTAAACTATCTATCGAACAATAATGATCATAAAGATATAATAATGCCACCGATGAAGTATGAATACTCAATCACAGGTCTATAAGATGGAACAATCGCACGAATATGATATAAAGAACTAAAGAGTCAAATACAACTCACAAGACAAAATAATATCTAATGAGTCATCTAATAATAAGAAATGCTATTATCAAATTTTGTAGACAAATTCAGTACAAAACCTATCTACTAGGCTAAATGTACTGGGTTATTTGTCTACCGGTATGAGACCCTCTTGAGCCAAAGTCTCTAGCTCTAAGCCAACTACGTCCTGAGGCCCGTAGTGAGTGGGATACCACTCATCAGTGTCATCTGGAAAAAAAAATATCCAATCAGGCAAGAAGCAAAGTATACCTCTAACAGCAGTTTTAATGAATGATATAAACTATATAACAGTAAATAGAGCAAATATACAAGATGCAATATACAGGTACAAGTGATATACCAAATAGAAATACTAGAATTAAATACAAGAAAATACGCATCATAGAAATAAGTAAGAAATACTACTACTATGTGAGTGAGTACTAGCTTCAATATGTGATCGGCTTGGGAACTTGCATAAGGATTTTGGCCTTATTAATCATATGTGCGGTGTATGATCAATACTCATAATTACATGCACAAGGAGGGTATGATCATATATCTACACTACCACTCCCAGTCCCGACTGGTATAGTGGATCCAACCATGGTAGGTTATGACACAGGATTCACTAGATAGGTAGCTAGTCTCCCCAAGAATCGATGTTTATACATGTATAAGAAGAACGGGGAACAACGCTTGCACAAGATACACCATAAATACCAAGAAATAATATCTCATGACAAGATCCGGATATACCAATCCGTATAACCATCGTGTCAAGAAATCAAAGATATCTACACTAAATACAAAAAATATAGGGGATATCATAAATAGAAAACTATCAGAGAATATACTTGCCTGGAATCCGGTGAACAGTATCAAAGATATCCGGTACGGTGCCTTGGAGACCTAAATATGGAATATTATATCAGTACAAGGTTTTGGAATGAATACAAGTTAAACTAGTCAATTCTAGGTCATAAAATCATTTCTAGGTCAAAATAGTCAAACTAGGTCAACTATAGGTCAAACTAGTCAAACTTGGTCAAACTAGCTATTTTTAGGTTGTATGAGTCCACCTTTATGATATTGGGTCCATACACTATGTAACTAGGCTATACTAGCTATGTTGGGATATTAGTACTATACCGTATCGTAAGATACGTATATATATATATATATATATATATATATATATATATATATATATATATATACTATAACAATATAAAATATACTAGTATTCCTAGCTAACTAGTACTATAGGATACCTTGACTTCGAACCAACTTGGTATCGCACTAACTACCCTCATCTTGATACCCATACCTAATATCTCACTCTCAATATCACCTTGATTTAACTCAAGGTAATTAGAACTAATATTAACCCATACTAGTATATACTAACTAGTGTATCTATCTTAACTTACAAAACTTAACTAATTAATATCTAACCATCCTCTAACTAGTTGATAACTCATAACTGATACTCTAATATACATAACTGATAACACTAATCTACTAACCCTAACTATTCTCACAACATTAACTAACTAATAACTAACTAATACATATCAATATACACTAACTCAACTTATAATACTCTAATATACTAACTGATATACTAACATACACTAACCTATACTAGTCTCCCTCTCTAACTGAGCATCATTCAAACTAAATACATGTTCAGTTTACATCATCCCCATACTTGTTGCTGCTGCTATACATTGTTGTTCCTGCTGCTATGCATTGCTGCTGCTGCTATGCATTACTGTGGCTGCTATGCATTGATGCTGCTGTAGCTACACATTGTTGTTGCTGCTGCTACACATTGCTGCTGTTGTAGCTACGCATTGTTGTTGCTGCTGCTATATATTGCAGTAGCCCGACACCCCCTCCTTGCATATATATATATATATATATATATATATATATATATATATATATATATATATATATATATCATACCCTCATATCAACTGATACTAGGATACAATGCACTCAATTTGACAGTGCCCCCTGGCTGAACACTTAACCAAGTATGAGACTAATACATATATCTAACTAGACACTAATATATATATATACTAATTATACACACACACACAACCTCATACTCAACATATGAATCAAAATAATGATATATCTATATAAATATACTACACTCTAGTATCAATAATATATGGGCAATATACATACATTAAAGATAAAACAACAAACACAAGGAGTGCACCACACACGTATCACACTAGAATTCTGATACGCTTGTGATACGGCTCCAACACAACACCAAATACATCACAAATGATATGAACAAGATTAGAATCATAATTAGAAACAATACGAAGTGCTAGCTACTCAAATACGTGCCCGTATCAAAATATGACAAGTGCACACCCCCGTGTCGGAAAAAAATTCCTAAGTCAACCTGTATCGCCAAATTATCGTGATACGGCCTACACGTATCCAATTATGGACACGACACAAGTCTCATACAATCAAACACATGTCAATTTAGTCCAATTGACCTATTGACAAACACATGATGTGCTAATCTCGAAATTCTCCCAAAATTGGCATAAAACACATTATAACTTCCTCCATAGGCCTCCTATGAACCTAATTCCACTTTCTATGGATAGCCTTAGTACATAGGAGTGTTCCTAATGATTAAACTATAGATTTAGTATCTAATTAGAGAGGTAAAACTGAATTGTATCTATTGGGAGATAGATTCCCAATACAAGTCTCCAAATGAGTGTCAAGAGCCTTCAACTTGGGCTCCTTCCTCCTCCTTGTAGATCCTTGCCTCCTCCTTGTTCCAATTGCCTCCGATGGTGAGTAGAGAAGGAATTGGAAGATAATTTAGGTAGAAATTGGTGTAGGGATGAAGAAATTTGGAAGAAAGAAATTCTAGATCTAGAAATGAGATGAATGGATGAAGAGAGAGAGAGTCTTTCTCATCCCCCCTTGTAGCCGGCCTTGCCCCTTCTCTAAGTCACTATAAAAAGTCTACAATACCCCTTGGAGCTTGTCATGAAGGAATTAATTAAGGAAGAAAGGTTCTAATCCAATTGGTCTAACTAATTAAGTTATCCTCCTAATGAATGGGCTTGTTTGTTGGGCTCAATCTAACTAGAATTAATGTTGGTCTATGAGTCTAGTCTAATCTAGTTAGGTCCACTAACACAAGTCCAAAATCAAATATAACATCTAATAATAAATAAATAATATAATAAATAATATTCTACAAGCACATTAATTATGAAATAACCAAAATACCCTTCCTAAAAAATATGGTAGTGACACATATATAGTTTAATGATCAAGGTACCCGTTTAGTAAATAGTTTTTGGGAATAATGTGTAAAATAATTGATGATGTTTTATCACCATTGGATGAACGAAATAGGGAATAGAGTAGATTAAGTTGATTGTTATGACTAGAATTGCTTCTAAGTATTGGATAAGGGTTCTTCTTCATGCACAAAAAAATAATGATTTGGGGATGGGATAATTTTGAAATGCCACTCAGGCGCTCAAGTTAGAACGAAAGTGCGTAGCAATAAAATTTGGCATGGTAGAATATGTTCATACCTTAGAATGCCGAGGAGGGGACCCCTTATACTATTTTCTACAACTGTTCATTACTACTTGCTTAAGTTGTGGGCACATTTCAATTCCAATATCATTTGACCTTTACGAGTGAGCCCTCAGGGTCGTATTGCCAAAGATCGGGCCATCACGGTAGAAGGGACTTCGAATCCCTCACATATTCCTTAGATTTATGGAGCCATTTAAAATGTATAGATGGAACAATTATTACACGCAAATATCCTAGAATTCGACCATGAAGTGGGATAGATGACGTAGAAGGCTCATGCTTTAGTAATGTGTATATTATGGGCTCAACCACGGTGGGGGTCAAAAGTAGTAGCCGTTGGAGTCAAGCTTGGTCTTGGGCCTAGACCTGGACCTCAGCATATATATCATTAAATCCCTCAACTACTTAGGCTAAGTTGAGCAATGAGTTTGATCGAGGACTTCAATAATGTACTTTAACCTCATTATGGGTCATTTGGTTTGAGGAGCGAAGATTTTATGGTGTTGAAGGTTTCTTATTCATGATCCTCATATATCAAAACTGAGCTCGTTTATCAATCTTGACTTGTTGAGCCTGTCATAAAATGTATAAGTTCTAATCTATCAGTTTCAAGACAACTAAAGTGGTGTATCCCTCCTAACTTAAGTATCTTAATATGGACTATCTACAAATTAGGGTAATCTATGAGCCATATCGGGGGTTACTGACCCAGGATAGAGTTATGTAATAATTTCCTAACATTACTTGGATTTAACATAGGATTTAAGGTGTTTGCTCGTTCCCCATGCGTGCATGTTCGATCAAAAGAAGGGGAACCTTTTCTCTTTCCTCACTTTCGTAATTTTTCAAAATTCTTCAAAAAACTCTAACTTCCTACAGACTTTGATTTCCTCCCTCTTCTAACCATGTCTATTGATTCTAATGTCAAAGATGACGTGTACTTCTATGATGGCGGCACTGAGTAATACTATGTTTTATATGAGTCTTTGATGACATATGATGTTGATAATAAGGAGGATGAAAGCACCTTAGAGGAGGGTGAATAGGGTTTAGCGAATATTTAAGTACAAATAAAAATATTAATATGTAATTTAAAATAAGTGCAAGAAATAAGTTAAGAATACTAACACCCAATGCATCATGATATCATCCGTAAGGTACTATAGTCTTGGAGCGATCTCCGAGTTTAATTTATTATTATGAAAAATAGTTAACTCACGAGCTTTGATCTGAAGGTCTCGCCAACTTCTTACACACTTTCTTTGATTCAAAGGGATTACCGACTTTTAATCAAGATTTGATCTGAAGGCTTAAGGACTTCAACCTCTTACAAGAAATATGATGATCATCTTATAGCACTTTAAATATCATAATTTATAACTCAAATTAAAACTCTCTCTCAAATAGATTTGGCAAGTGAAAGTTCTTGAGTGTGGAGACATTATTTATATGGTGGGTCAAAGTTTAAGGCTCAAAGAAGTTGTTATGAAAGAGTCAAACACGACCTTTATAAAGGATTCCAAATCAGCACACAAAAATAGAGTTGTTACAATGCAGGTAGTATATCACCGGTATACTGCCAGTACTATAATGGCTATAAATATAGTCATTATAGTATTTAATATTATATAAAATTTCCACAGGCGGTATACCATCAGTATATCAATATGGCAAAATTTGTATACTTCTAGCAAAAGAGAAACTTGATGCAAAAAAGAATGGGTCTAATAGTATACCATCAATATACTAGCAGTATATTATCGGTATACCACAGTATACTGCCTGTGCAGAATCAGTATAATATTTCTATGACATTGGCATCTGGAAATTGAATCAGGCCAAAAATTGGTCTAATAGTATACTAGCGGTATATTGTCGGTGTATCGCCGCTATACTATCAAGCATAAAACATAGCTTAAATGACTAAGGTTTTGGAGCTTTCATTTTTCTTTACCAATCGAGTTATACCAAAGAATAAATATAAATAAAGATTACACTAAACTCGATGCCTTGATAGCTTATCTTCTTTAAGTAGTTCATCTTTGATAGAGCTTTGGTTGAAGCAAACTAGTTCTGAAAAACTGATTAGCTTTCGGAGACTTTTCCCTCGAACTACCAAGGTAGGCGTTTCCCCCTTGACCCTACCCTGATCGGTCAACGAGACTCCCAAAACCATGTTCAAAGACTCGTATATATCACATGCGGTTCAGAGAAATTATTAGAGTAACAATCTCTTTGGCCCACAATAGTTTCTTCATTTGCATATGTCCATATCTAATCTTGCTTATTGCTTTTCTTAAAAGTAAATTTTAGGCGAACAAAATAATATGCATAGTAACATGGATGAAAAGAAGAGAGCATAATTAGACTATGTCAAATTTAAGTATTAGCAATATAGTTATTGCATGATCATTAGAGATTATATAGTACGAAACTTAATCCATTAACTATAAACAAAAACTCAAATTAATTAGTAAACTAATAGAGGATACATATAAATTCATCCACCTAGGAAAAAAAAAAGAGTCTGGCGAAGGCTATTACAGATCCAACGCTGGATAAGAGACCTCGCCTTCAGAAGAAAGGGAAAGAAAGACTTCTATCATGGTTGTCAAATTCTCTACATCTTTCCAGATATTGTATCCAGTCAATCTCATAGGTGAATAAGATAGTTATTGTTTACCAACTCTAAAGGTCTTGCTGTTCTTTATCCAAGGATGTTATGTAGGCAGAATCTAATAGTAACCATCAAAAAAGTACACTTTTCCTTTATGCTTAAGACAGAATGCCTTACTCTTTTCCATGCATATTATACATACCTTATTGCCATGAGTACTCCATCCTGATAACATACCATATGCAACAAAATCATTGATAGTCCATATAAGTGCAGCACTGAAAGTTTTGCTTCTTCAAAATCCTATGCAACATTATGGTCTTCATATTCAACATAGTCAACGTAGGTATCCGTTGTGACATCTACAAGAAAAAAGGACTATCTTTCCATATAAAGATCACCTTAAGATCCCTACACGTCGCAAATCCCTTAAGTATTGAATTCTTTCTCATGACCATCACCTCTTCGTAATATTTATTGTAACAATGAGAGCAAGATAAATTAATTTGTGGACCTTCCATGTAATCGAGTGTTCTTGTGGCTTACTTGAGAAATACTTCAACTCCGGCCTTAAATTTGTCACTCAAAATAATCTTGCTCTCATATAGACGTATGTACATCCACGTATGATCAACCAAGCAGCAATCATTGTTTGTTGGGTATGGATGATTCTGCACAATGGATTTACAGATAAAAAGAGATGAGATGGTTAACTTCAAATATATTCTTAACATATTGAAATATAACTTAACCTATTTTAAATTTTATGTAGGATTATGTCTCCTTAACTTTATGTTTAATTAAATCATCACAAGTTGGTATCAAAAGTAAAGAACCTCCCATTTGTTTACCCATTTTATGGGTGGCACAGTAGACAAACCCTAAAGTCATCCTTGCATTCATAAGTGGTGATTATCTAAGTTTTGCTCATAAGTCTAGTATATGTTCTTATCAAATGGAGAATCTACAGGAGTGAACAGAAAACAAGATACACCTACATAATATAAATGCTAAGAAATAAATCCATAGTATAAAATAGTAATGGGTTGTGGCATCATCATTATCGAGGGTGAAGGTGGGGATAGAGACATCCAATGTTATCTAAAGCTGCAAGGGCTTTACCTTGCTAGTCAATTGGATGCAGAGACTATGCCTCGGAATTATAATTGTTAGTAGAAATTAAAAAAAGGACGAAAGAAAGAAAACCCTAACTTTATTTTGTATTATCAGAGAAAATATATTTTTTATTTCTTTAGCCATTGGTAATATAGTTAGAAAACATAAATCCTACCATGTCTTATAAAGTTTCAATATTATATGTCAATGGTAGTATCTTGATACAGAGCATGAAGTATTATAAAATTGTATTCTAGTGCTTAATTGCCAATTGTCACCAACATGATAGGGGACTCTATTGTTAGTGTCCTTCAGAATATATAGATTATTATGTCGTTACTATAGTACCCCGCTCCACATTCGGGGTGGGGGGCGCCCTTATGGAACATTGTTTGTTGATTGGGGCAGATTGAATCAAGATTATTTCCTCGTTATGAATTGGTTTCTTCGTTATTAGGTCATATATTTAGTAGATCGTGTCTTAAGGAAAACTTCATATAAGATTCACAAGGGACCTTTTCACTGCTTATTTTTGTTGCCATTTTTGCTATTGTTTTGTTGATGCTTTTGTTATTGGTTTTATGAATGCATTTTCATAAATATTTTTGGTGAATTTTATTTCTTACATTCTTCGAACTTCGCATTTATATTGAATTCTGGGAGGAAGAGAAGATAAGGTATTGATCCTCTATTGGTGCAAATACAGGTGACCGTGTAAGCGAAGTTCGAGCAAAATGTTGAATCTCTCTCTCTCTCTCTCTCTCAATATTTTACCAACTTGTAAATGGCTTTGACCATTCTTTCCATATCTTCACACTTAATCAAAATGACTCTCTTGTTGCGTGTTTCGATCAATGATACCTTAATAAAAAAGTCAAAACAAAAGAAAGTAGGCTTGAATACTTGTTGCTTGTCACACATAAATATAAAATTATCGTACTATTGCATGCTTGTCCATAATAAATATATATCATATATTGGTTGTAGCTAGCATTGATTCGTCTATATTTGTGCAACGATTAGTACAGAATTTATAATGCGATAACTTGTGGCAGGTAGACTATGCTATCAAAATTTGCTGCATAGTTATATTCAATCTCTGTTGTCTTGCATGTTTTGTTTATTAACTTAGTTCTTAGATATTACATAGTCAAGAACAAAATGTGTACAGGGGTATGGTTCCTCGAACGATCACCAAGACACTAGGACCAATTCAGCCTAGGAGGAACTAGAATAGCCATGCTAGCAAACTAGCACGGGTGATTCGAACACTTTCAACGGGACTCACTAGCCGCGCTGAAAGAATCGTCGTCTAACCAGGCTATAGTCCAGGATGGCTTATAATGCCAATGACCCTCATATTTATTAAATTTTTGTGCTAACAATGTCTAGTCCATATGGAAGAACATGGTAATTGCAGGGATGATAAACCGGTCGTTGGTAAGGATCATCGTATTTGGTGATGTATATTATGTTCTAACATTTCTATTTCATGCTCTATAAAATTGAACTAAGGTAAGATAGAAAGGTCACATAATAATATTATTTTCTTTCACATGAATATTTTGTTGAATTGGTGAATTGGGTTAACTAATCCTACCAGCGCATTTCAAATGTGCTGACCCACATCTCCACAGGTTCTGCTAATCAAGGCGACGTAACAAGGAGCTGAAGACTCGCCCCGTGTAGAAGGAGCTTATGAATACTTTTGAAGCTTGTACAAATGTACTTGAAGCCTCTTCCAGCTGCATTTTGAAGACTTCCATTGAAAGTGTTTATATCTTTTTTTTAATAAAGAAATATGATGTATGGAACGGTCTATCTTATTTTGTATTCAAGTTGTAAGCCCGCATGATGCCCATTACTCATACTCAAGAACCATGTAATAGATATACATTATCAATAAATAAAATAGTTTTCTTTTATATCCTGTGTTATTCAATTTCTCTGCGTAACTCTGTCGTTGCTCTATTATGATTCATGATATCTTAAACTTCATACGAACTACGCCTTGTACTAGCCTAACTTAGGCGTGTACTGCATCATACCCGGTAGCGACTATCAATTCTGTGGAATCGGGGCATGATATTTTGGTATTATAGCACAGCTTCACTTCCTTAGAACCTTATTTCAAAAAACTTTTGAAAAGAGACCATGCCTTTCATAATTGAACCCTTGATTCGTATTATCAGAATGAGATGTTCCGTACAGTAAGTAAATAATATGTTATGCGTATCATCTGCTTATTCAATTTCTGTACATAATTCTGTCGTTGCTCTATTATGATTCATGATATTTTAAACTTCACACGAACTACGCCTTGTACGAGCGCAACTTAGGCGCGTACTGCATCACATCCAGTAGCGACTATCGATTATGCGGAATTGGGGTATGCTATTTTGGTATTAGAGCACGGCTTCACTTCCTTAGACACTTATTTTGGAAAACTTTTGAAAGGATACCATGTCTTGCATAGTTGAACCCTCGATTCGTATTGTCAGAATGAGACGTTCCATACAGTAAGTATATAATACGTTATAAGACTGATGTGAGTTGCTCTCTTTTCCAGTAATGGAACAAGAGAGTAGTTCAGACAACTTGGGTAGTTCTAATAGCCAGAAGGCTACAACCTCTATCTACCCAATTAAGCAGATAATACGAATGACAACAGAGGGATGAGGCTCGATATGAGCGAGCCGAGAAATAGGCAGAAGAGCGTCAGAGCAAGTTCGAGAAATGATTCGAAGCTCAGTTCTAGGTCCAGCAAAAGTAGATAGATACCCTATAGTATATTGTACAGAACTTAGTATTAAATCACTCTACAAAAGCGGCTACAGCAGTTGAGCAGCCAAAAGTCAAAGTCGAAGAGTCCCAGCCCACTAAGGAGAAGATTTCTTCCTTCGACATCATTGAACAAGGTTTGTAATACTTTATTCAGAGGGACGGAGGATCCAGTTATGGCTTTGGATTGGTTGACCGAGCTAGAAGACCAGTTTGAGCTACTAGAAGCTCCTGAAACAAATCAAGTTTCCTGAGATCAATTGCAACTTCGGTGGAACATGCACGACTGGTGGGGCATGCATAGAAGATTTTTCTTTGGAGACAGCAATGACAAGAAGGCCTCGTTGGCTACATTCTGGAAAGCATTTGAAGATGAGTTCTTGCCCCCAGCTATTCATCGTCAGAAAAAGAACGAGTTCGTGCACCTCAAGCAAGGTAGCATGATAGTTAAGTATTATATACCAGAATCTAATCGACTCGTCAAATTTGCCAGCTTATATCTACCATATGCAGTGAGTCGTGCTTATAGATTTGAAGGGGGTCTGTACCCTACCATCCATGCACATGTTGTCGTTCCATAGTACTAGACGATCAGGGAGGTACTTAACCATGCCCTCTCCCTAGAACTGTAATACCCTCCAGCTATTGTCGATGCTATGCAGAATTCCAACCATAATTGCCCTAGTATTGCGAGAGATCACAATCCTCACAAGCATCCCAACAATAAGAGTTATCAGGGCCACAACATAGGGAGGAACCATGGGCTATATTGTACAAAGTAAAAATGAGCAGGGAATCAAGCCAGTGAATATCAAGCTCGAGATGAGGGGTATTTTAAGTATGGTCGATAGGTCACATTGCTTGTGACTTCCCGAACGAAAAACCCAATCAGTTCCCTCTGCATCCTCCACATCAACAGAATCATGGTCGGGTGCCCCAAGCCAATCAGGCCATACTGTAACATGATCATCGTCCCAATGCTCATGGCCGGGTCTATACCATGACACATAAAGAGGCATTCGCCTTGAACACCATGGTTTTAGGTATTTTTCTCTTCAATAATTTCCCTACTCGGATATTATTTGATTATGGTGACACTCATAGTTTTATAACGGTAGATTTTACCGTAGAACATAAGTTCCTTATGTCATTACTAGATATCAATCTTAGTGTTAGTACCCCATCAGATATAAATTTGCATGCTTGTTTGATATGTAGAAATGGCTATATTTGTATAAGAGGTAGAAAATTATCTCTCGATGTGGTAGTCCTAGATATCAAGGATTATCATATCATTTTGGGTATGGATTGGCTTAGAGATTACTCGGCCACTATCAAATGCGTAGGTAAGAGTCGCATTTCTTCTGCCCGAAGAAATCGAGTTCTTTTACTCAGGTGGTCAAGCGTCGAAAGCATGTATGGTAATTTCTGCAATCTCTGCTTGATGAATGCTATATTTCAGATATGAAGGGTAGTTAGCTTCTGTTAGAAACACTCGAAAGGATGTTGTAAACATGGTAGAAACTGATGTTGTGGTAGAATTCTTCGACGTGTTTCTAGACGAGCTACCTTGCATGCCTCCCAATCGAGAGATTGAGTTCACTATTGATATCTTTCCAAACACCCAACCGATTTCCAAATCTTCATACAGAATGAAGGACCGATATGGAAACTCTAGAGGGGGGGTGAATAGAGTGCAGCGAAAATAGTTTCCCAATAAAATAATTAAGACTAACTTACCAACTGAGATATGCAGAAATATATCAAGTATATATGAAAGTAAGTAAAGTTTATAGAGCAAACACAAACACCGAGATTTTATACTGGTTTTTCTCATGGAGGACTAATCCACTCCCGAGAACTCTTACTCAGAGTTAAATCCACTATAAACAAATAGCGAATACACCACGTGCTTTGATCCGATGTCGACTTCTTATAACACCGCGAACTTTGATTTGAAGTGCTCGCCGACTTCAACAACAACAAGCTTTGATCTAAAGATTTTGCCGACTTCAAAAAAAAATTGAACTCAAGATTTATAACTCGAACAGGCTTCTAACCGAGATCGCACTTGGCACTAGAAGGCTAGGAGTTAATCTTGGGAATATGATGCTTTAGAGCTCAGATTAGAATATGTTTGAAAGTAAGAGATGAATGAAATAAATTGAATTCAACATCAGAGTTTGGTTCTCAAACGTTCATAAATTAGAACGTTAGAGTTTGGTCATCCGAAAGACTGAGTCAAATCAGGAAACCACCCTGATCGAGTTTGGTCCGAGTTTGGTTGCTCAGTATCCAGAATGTTGGGTTTGGTTTCAGGCTAGTTTGGGTAGAGTAGGTTCTGGTTTAATATGGGTTTGAGCTCCCTAGTGCCAACTCCGAACCGGATGTACATTTGGTCCTATAAAATAAATGAAAATGCATAATAAAAGTGAAAAACTAATAGCACTTGATGATGCCAATCTTCTGAAACGTCCGTTGACTTGAAGACACATTTTTCTTTGACGGCAGTCGTCCAAAAATAAATAGATCTTGAAATCAGAATACCTTTCGGGAGATTTGCCCCCGAACCCCAACGGGGGGCGCTGCCCCCCTCGACCCCTAGTGGAACCCCCGAGTGAGAGGCTCTAGAGATGTCGTAGGCAGTTCAGAGAAATCTTCTGGTATAACACCATCTTTGGCTCATCATATTTTCTTCACTACATATGTCCATATATGATCTTGCTTATTGCTTTTATTCAAAAACATGTTATATGAACAAAGTAATATATAGAAGCAACTATGATAACATTAATGCATATTTAAACAATATTGAGTTTAAGTAAAAGTTATTAGAGTTATTATAAGATTATCATAATGTTAAACTTAATTGATTAGCCATATTCAAATACTTAACTTAAACATTGGGCTACTATTGAATGGCCGCTACTGAATTGAAAGAGCTGAAGATTCAGTTACAAGAATTACTCGATCATGAGTATTGAGGAATGCCCCAACCTAGAGTCTCTCGGTTGGGAGCGCCAATTTTTTTTGTGAAGAAAAAAGATGGGTCGATGCGGCTGTATATAGATTATCAAGAGTTGAACAAGTTCACCATCAGGAACAAGTACTTGGTGCCAAGAATTGATGACCTCTTTACAAGGTGCATCATTATTTTTAAAGATTGACCTCCGCTTCGGTTATCACCAGCTGAAGATCAAGCTAGAGGATGTACCAAAGTCAGCATTTTGCACCAAATATGGCCATTACTAGTTCTTGGTGATGTCGTTCGGTTTGAGGAATGCCCCAATCGCCTTCATGGATTTGATAAATCGGGTATTCTGATTATTCCTCGATAAGTTTATGGTGGTATTTATTAACAATATCCCAGACAGCAAAACCCTCGAGTGTCAGGCTCCGGAGATGTCGTAGGTGGTTCAAAAAAATCTTTTGGTATAACGTCATATTTGGCTCATCATGTTTTCTTCACTGCATATGTCTATAACTGAAGTTGCTTATTGCTTTTATGCAAACACATGTTAGACGAACAAAGCAATATACAGAATCAACTATGATAACATTAATATATATTTGAATAATGCTGAGTTTTAGTAGAAGTTACTATAGTGATTGCATGATTATTATAATACTAAACTTAATCGATTATCCATATTCAAAAACTAAACTTAAGCATTAGGCTAACAATCTCCCTATTTTTATTATGATAAATCAGTTAAGTTTAAGACAGATATAATCGATGCATATAAGCATAAATCACTATAAGTATACTACTTAAATTATTTCTCCCATTTGATAACATATTTACATACTTAAACTTACTTCTCTCCCTTTAATATGATCAAAAATAAGCTCCCCTATAATAGGAGATATTGATACAGTTGATATTACCGAAGCTTCTACTTGTGCATAATCTCCCCCGTAGTACATGAGACGTTGATGAATATGCACAAAGTAACTAGTTTACGGCTCCCCCGTAAACCAAGAATATATTATGAAAACAAGGTGAGTAACATAAAGCAAATTATAAAATATGGTAAGCAAGTAGTTAGAATATCAACATAAGAAATCATATTGAGCAATGACATGCATATCAACTAGAAGCATAAATTTTCAAAAAATGCTAAAACATCTATTACATTTAGTTTAGAAATGCATAATATCATTTATGATAATCGACAATGATTATATTATGCAAGAACAGAGTTATTAAAGTACATTATTTCCAAGTAATAAGCAACTTATGCTAACCAGATATATTCAGAAAAACCAATTACATTAAATATGGCATTTAGAATACAAATCATTAGTGAGAAACTATCTTAAAACTAATATTATGAGACTTTAAAACGGCTCAAAAGTGAGTCATCTGAACCGTATGTATATCATCATCAATAAATTATTTTTTAAAATTAATATTACGTAAAAAATTATTGAAAAAAATTAAATTTGTTATAAATAACACTATAAAGATTCGAACTAAACCAACATGAGAGAAAACCTCATACCTTAACCACATGAGTTACAAGTGATGTTTGTTTATAATTAGACTAATCGTTTCAGGACTCTTTTTGAGAAGTAAAAATATATCCATAACTAATTCTAATTAAAACATAATCAAATATATAACAAATTAAAATTAAAATATAACAATATATATAATAAATATCAATTTAAATATATTTAAAAAAATTAATAATTTTATATTAAATTTAAAAGAAAAAAATTATTTTACGTACAACCCACGTGAATTTAATAGTATATATATATATATATATATATATATATATATATATATATTACACACACGCAATTACACACACGCGCACACACACAAACACACACACACACACACACACACACACATATATATATATATATATATATATATATATATATATATATATATATATATATATATATATCACACACACACACACACACACACACACATATATATATATATATATATATATATATGTGTGTGTGTGTGTGTGTGTGTGTGTGTGTGTGTGTGTTATATATCACACACACACACATATATATATATATATGTGTGTGTGTGTGTGTGTGAGAGAGAGAGGGGGGGGGTCAGGATCCCCACTATTAACTAAGGCTGATTTGTGCGAGAATTTGAACTAATTTGTATGGTAAAAGATGATAGATCCAACAACTATTATCTTGAAAACATTCTGGGATGCTTAATAGCGGAAATCCTGATCCCTCCTATTTATAAAATTAAAATATTTTTTTGCGGGCCCCAAAAGAATATTTTAAAAAATCAAGGGTTTCTAGGAGGCCGCCTCCCTCGCTTTTCGATAGGGCCTCTACATATATATTGATCCTACATTTTTAAACCCTAATCATGAGACATTACCTCTTTAGTTAGGTATAAGATCTTCAGTTTGCTATGCCTACAACCCCCTTTCAACTAAGGGGGGTACAACCGCCATGTGGCCGGCCTTAAAACTGTCATGGCTTTGCTATGCCTACAACCCCGTTACAACTAAGGGGGTTACAACCGCCACATGGCCGGCCTCTATTAAGAGAGAGAAGGGAGAGGTGGGGTCAGGTGGGACCCATATAGCAGAGGGAGAAAGTTGTAAGAGGGTTGTAGGCATTTGGTTGTAAATTTAGCATTATTTCTTTAGTTTGGGGAAAGTTTTCCGCCCATGAGTGCTTGATCATTCCGTTGGGTCGTCTGAATTTGGTAACAACAAATTTTGGAGTCCAAATATGATAAAAGATTTGATTTGATGTTTGATCCCAACAAATTCATGACTTCATGATTTTCAAACATGATTCCAATTAAATGCTTTGCTTGACTCAAACTTGGCTCAATTCGGCTTCAATAACAAGCTGTGTTTTAACATAGGAAGCTTGGCTCTTGAGCTGGCGAACAAGTCCGACTTGCACTCTCGATAGTAAGGGTATTTCAGTAATTACTTTCCATTTGGAGCCCAAACGTATTGGACTATCCATTTCCATTTCCATTTAGACGAAACGTGTCCATTATTTGGGGACAGAAACTAGGGGTATTAACGATTAACTGAATAAATGGTTAAACCGATTGAACCGATCGCCGGTTCAGTCAGTTTCCTTTCAAGGATCAGCCAATTCAGTCATGAACTTGTATAATTTTTATATGTTGGATTGATTATGTTTTCAACTGAAATTAACCAACAATTAACCGACCGATCCAAATACATAATAGAAATTATCTGAATTATTTATATTTGTTAGCTATACATGCATGTGTTATATTAAGGAGAATATGAGTTTGGATAACTTGAATAGTTACATTTCCGTCAAAAAAATATATATATATCAAGGAGAATATGAGTTTGGATAACTTGGTTAGTTACATTTCCGTCAAAAAAAATTAATAATGTATGCCTTGTAATGGCATTTTGGCCGAGAAAAATTCATATTTAAAATCTTTTTTTTGTGTAAATAACATACTAAAATGATTTTGTCGTAGGAAAATATAGTTATTTCATAAAAATATAGTTCATCGGTTATTAAATGAACAGTGCGTATTTCCAGACCGTGACGACTGCAACTGAAACCGATACCACGTGTCGGCTGAAACCGATGCCACGTGTCGTCGTGGATTCGGCAGGCCCGCACACGTTGACATTAGCAGAGGAGACTGGGTTTGTGGATCCCACGGCCAGCCAATCTGCACGTGCCATGTGGCCGCACACGTGCCATGTGCCATGTGGTCGCACAATCAAATCATGTTGTTGCAGGCTTTTCCAGAAACGCGATATGAATCGACCATCTCTATCAGAGACTATGGATACGGGCACGTCGTGGAGCCGAACGATCTCGTTGAGGTAGATTTGAGCCAAGCGATCGGCACTCCAAGAAGATTTCATAGGCAGAAAGTGAGCAGTCTTGGTGAGGCGATCGACAATAACCCAAACAGCATCATGTCCCCGTTGCGTCCCTAGCAAGCCAACAATGAAATCCATTGTTATATGTTCCCATTTCCACTCCGGAATAGCGAGATTCTGCAGTTCACCGCCTGGTTTCTAGTGCTCGGCTTTTACCCTCTGACAAGCCATGCAATGCGACACGAACAGCGCCACATCTCGTTTCAAGCCGTGCCACCAAAACGTCGTACGAAGATCCCGATACATCTTTGTGCTACCCGGATGAGAAGTATAACTAGCATAATGGGCTTCAGTGAGTATCTCGTTTCTGAGGGCCGCATCGTCCAGAACGCACAGTCTTCCCTTCACTCGGAGCATCCCGTCCGCGCCTACCGCAAAGTCGGATGCCTTTCCTGCTGCGATCATCCGCTTCGGACTGGGAAGGGTTTTCCTCGAATGAATTAACCGACAGATTCTGAAATCTAGTCGGTTAACTGAACTAGATCAGTAAATACTAGTCTTTATGCAGCATATTACTCAGAGGTCAAGCATTGTAATTTTGAAATCCATCATATTGCAATTAGCAGACCTGTATGAAATCATTATCTGACTGAAACCAAAACCCAGTGAAGATTTGCATACCAACAATTGCATCAGCAACAAGAAATTTGCTATATATAATTATCATTGAAATAAAAAGGAACTTTTTGAGAAAAGTAGCCATAAAGATCACAAGTGATCAAAATTCATACTTTCCAACATTATTTCATGCCCGAATCAGTAAATTAAGTTAAAAATAGGTACAATGATGATACTCGTTTCGGGGTTCTAGCACTTGTGAAAGCTAATCTTAAGATCATACATGCTGCATTCCAAGGCAATACAAAGAGATGACTTTTGACAAAATTGATACATTCTAATAAGGCCCTAACAGGATCACTCGACAGGAGAATGTGGAGGAAGAATCACAGCTCTGTCATTGAGCTTCTTCAGATGACAAAGTCGATCTTGCTTTTGGCTGTGGCCGCTCCATCCCTGTCATTCTTCTCTCTATCGCCCTTCTGAACAAAAATGATGCAAAACACACAAGACAATTTGAAGTAAAAAATCATAATAAAAAATCAAAGGGTCTTGCTTCTTGTACACATCAGTAACATATTTGAGTTATTTCAATATAAAATCCTCACAATATCTTTTAACAACGAGGATTAAAACTAATTAAATAGTTGAGCTAAGCCTCAAAGAGCCACAAGCTAGGTTGCATAAGCATAAGCATGGAGTTTTAGAAAATGTTGGGATGTGGATACGATATGGTATTCAGCTATAGATACAGTTATATGCATAAACATGTCTACATGCATATTTTATACAACAGATATTAATAAATCCATATGTAAGCATGTTTTGGACTGGAAAGGGCTCACTACAAGCAAATGTTATTTTCTTATATCTCAATTATGTTTGACACAATAGTGACCAAGCCAAATTACTTTCAACTATGTTTACGATCCCTTCTAGACATGGATGAGCAATATGCAACATGAGTCTCAAGGGAATATCGTGTCTAATACATGTCAGATATGGATACCAATATTGTCCTGTTGAGGCGTATCCAAGAAACATAGGCCACAACCACAACAGCAACTTGGGCAGGTCAAACACGTCATAATCCAAGCATAAAGAAGCAGTTTTGGATACATTCTACAGGCCAGACCAAATCTGGATTAGAATTTCTCAAACTCCACATGGATGGCTCTGATTACAGTATACATAAAACCTGAACCAACAGAACCCTTAACATTTATATGATTCATCTCCATAACATGTACACTAGGCTTTCTGTTACCATCAAATTGCAAATAAGAAGTAAACTTCAACAAACTCGAAGCACTACTCCACTTTGCCCTAAGAATTCTTTATCTGACTTCTTTCACCATTGTCTGGATCTCTGGCCTACTTGCTAATACTATTTTGTTTTGCCAAAGAAGGGTCCCTGAGAAACAATAAGAATGTGTTGCCTTCCCTCGCTTTTCATTTTCTTGTCCTACAACCCTCTCCAGCATCGTTTCCCTCCGCCTCGTCATTGGACTCCAACCCTGCTTCCCTCTCCAAATTTCCATTAAAAAGATTATTACTCACCAATTTGGTGTGAAGGGGATAAACTCTAATTTAAGCAGATTGGATTCATTAAGTAGACTGATTTCCACTGGGTTTGGTATTGCTGCTGCTTTTCAGAATGCACAAGAAAAAGATACTGGAAAGCAGCCCCACCCCGCCCCCCCCCCCCCCCCCCCACCCACCCCCCGCGTTTGCAGAAGCTTCCCAAAAATGAACTAGCTTATCAAAAAAAAAAGGTAGTTGGTGTTATCAAAGAGATTTTTTACTGGTTGTCAAAAACATAAGCAGAAGCAGCCCATATAAGCTTTACTAAACCCACCTTGGAAATCATGTTTATTCGAGTCATGGGCTAAAGGAAGGGGTTACACTTGGGCCCAAGTTTGCCTTCAAGAGGCCTTAAACAACCAGAATTGCACCTGACTATCAGAAAACAAACTTTTGCAATAATATACATAAAAGCAAAAAAGAAAATCACACACCAATCAACTCCTATCCCGCACAAGAGCTCTTGTGATTCGTCCACCACCACAACTGCAACTTCTCTAGTTCTAGCACCATCCAATTGTCATCATCACCCTTCTTCCCAAGGTCCCATTACCTGCTCCATCTCTAACACAATCTCGATAACTTACTTTTGTTCCTTACACAACCCATTCCACCAACACTAAACCTTTGCAATGGCAATTCTCCGACTAGTTTGCCCCCTGCCAATTTCACAAAGAATTACATCTATTCCACCAATATCAAGCTGTTTCCAACAGTTCTACCCACTCTACGACTAATACTAATTCATCGAAATCTCTTCTACTTCCCCCATCATCGCCTAAGTGAAGTTTAGAGATGGAGAGGAGAGAATGAGAAAAATAGGAGAAGAGAGAATATGAGAAAGGAGATTGCAAGGGCATAAAACCCTAGGTTGCATCTCATGTCTATTTATATGGATATGCAATACACCCACAATTACTATTATACCCTCATAAGATAAATAACAAAATAACTCTAACATCCTCCATTTCCACACCAGCGTAGCGCCGACCATTTAAATGTTAGTCCACCCATTTAGCACAAAAACTAACCTTATATCAACATCTAAATAATTCCTACCTAGGTTGCATGGACACGGACAAGGATTCAGTTATGAACAGAATACATATTGGAAATAAAGTACTTCTCAAAAGAATTTAGGAGGACATGAGTACGGCATGGATAAGGTTAATATAAGCCTCCAAGCCGGGGCGGTTAAGTCACTCCCCGCTGACTACTTGGGACCGACGGTTTTGGCTATATATATATATATATATATATATATAACGAGAGAGATGGTTAGGCTTCAACATCCCGTCTCAAGTTAAACATGATTAGCATGTGACAAATGGAAGGAATTTTTTTCATTTTCTTCTTGCCCATGTCAGCAAGAAGACAAGGGAGCCATTATTAATTGCGAAAAAAATGTTCTCATGATTCTAATGCCATCTTAATGTTTGTGAAAGGATTAACTCCATTCATTTGGCCCAAGGGGCTATTTATAGAGAGGATTAAATAGGAAGATAGACATCCTATCCAAGATGGGACTAAAAGAGCACAAAAGATAATAATAGAAACAGTATTAAAGGAGGGGAGGAGTGGACAGTAACTAAATAGGAGGGGGTCTTGGTGCTAGTAGCTGGGGGCCTTCGTGCTAGTAGCCCAGGACAAGAACGGTCAATGATGACTGGCCTTATCTCAAAGAAATAGTATTAAGAACTTCTGCTATACTTGAAGAAAAACTGCCAATTCTCCAATATGGTCCTTCATTTCTAACCCGTCAAACTCACAACACCCCAAAGTGCTACAAATGAATGGAGACTCACCACAAAGTAGAAATGGGAAAGGAGAGTAGCCAAGCTTCTAACTTTTATGGAGGAGGAAAAGAAATATAAAATTAAGGGATAAGTAAGAAATGAGTGTCCACGGTGAATCTGAGGTAGCTTAGGTGTAAATCAACTGAGCTGGTGTTGGTGTGTGCAGAAAAGGTGAATCCTAGGTAATCAAAGGCGTCACTCGAGGCACAAAGGGTCCATATCACAGCGGACTTAAGATACTTGTCCGAGCAAAGCAAGGCACAAAAATAAAACAATAATCAATATATATATATATATATATATATATATATATATATATATATATATAAATTAGTAATGTAAAAAATAAAACCAACCAAAATATATTAGAACATAACAAAGAAATAGGAGAGTAACAGTTAACAGAAATAACAAGAACTTGTATTCTCCCTATTACACTTTTAGTATATTTTAGCTTTTGCAGTTCAACTATAGCCAACTTTGACAGCCGTAGAAAATGCTACCTCCCTTCCATTTGTATGAGATAAGAGTTCTCTTTCTGTCTCAAAGTTTTTCATAAAAGAAAAGAACAGAGAAGATGCACTTTTTCTTTCTGGTGCCTTCCTGCAAGACGTGTCTGGAGAAAGGCGCCTCACCTAGTGAGGTACGAGGCGCAGCTGGTGTGCCTTGAGCGCGCCTTTGACTACCATGGATGAATCACAATCGTAAAGGGAAATATGGAAGATTGTTAATAAAAGAATTGTTGGGGCTAGGGCTAGGGTTAGGGTTAGACCAAGAGAACATTATAGTAACCGTAATAAAAAAAATCTGTTACCTCCTAAAAAGGAAAATGAGATCCCCCTCAGTAGAGTGGAATGGAAAACAAGGATTAAGGTATCTGATCCCAAATTTTTCCTGTGAAGGCTTCATTATTTTTCTTGTTGTTTTATTGTTTAGCAGGAGAAAGTCAGTCTCAAAATAACGTTGCTGCAAAGGGAGAAATAGATTTATTTTCTAGAATTGGTCATTTATGCACCCATGCAACTATACTGACTGACCCTTTCAAGGGGGTATGCATTTACTTTTAAAGTGATGCCTTCTCTCCACCTCACCCCCACAACCCTGTACTTGTTATTCACCAACACACTATTAAAAAGGAAAGGTTTAGTTAACATAAAAACGAAACAAGTACAAACATGCTAAGATAGCTGTCTTGTCAAATGACCAAACCAGAAGTCCTAAGCCACTCTATTCAGAAGGTTACTTAGGGTTTAGTAGTTTTTATGTCTTTACAACATGACTAACAATTGAAACACAGGGCCTTTTAAATAATTCAAAAGTTTATTTTTCCTAAAATAATGTCATTCTAGGCGCATCACATGGTTATGCGGATATAGTTAGGCATGGTGGTTGCGGCTTGAAAGTTTGAGACAGAAAAGCAAGCACACCATTACATAAAAAAAGGTAATGTCTACTCTATAAAGAGTCTAGAGTTCTTCCAAGTAAGATCATGCAACGAAGGAGCACCTTTCAAGTTCCCTTCCACCAAGAAAGATTTAGACTAAAGAGGTAAGGTGCTCAGACTTGTTATATGCAATTGTATTCTTCTACATAACACATTAAACTAAAAAGGAATGACATCACCAACATATACAGAGATAATGATGTAATTAATTACTTGAACCAAATCATAGTCAAATGAAGTAAAGCCACCATATTAATGAACTAAGCAAAGATCCTAGATGTGATCAACCCTGTATTTGGATGTAACGCCATAATCATGATTTTAAAACTTTCACGGATGGGAATTGACCAGATAGACTTCTGATGCACCTAAGCGCACAACAGTAAGCATCTATTTTTTAAGAACTAAGTTAATAGTATATCAATCATCAAAACATGTTGAACTGAAAAGTAACAGTCGCCAAAAGCAGGGTGTATATGAAATACTTGAGAGACTATAGAACACCGACAAAGCAAGCACTGCAATGCGAAAGTAGGCTAATTTTCATTTAAATATTTTGAAATATCATGTTGTTGCAGCTAAGTATCGTGTACTATTTTTATTAGCAAGTTAGCACCATGAAACAACACGTCAAATTGTTACTCCAATGTGGTGACAAATAGACAGGGGACTATATGATATAAGAAGCAACGATATAAGGAGTTGGTGCATTAGAGTAGGATTAGATTAACTACTTGGAACATAGAAATTTTAACGTAAAATGAAATGTAGTGCATACAATTATTAGAGAAAGACTAATATAGTTTCTCTACAATAAACAAAGTGGGTAGGTGAGATATCAAGGGAAATTGATACTAATGATTTTGGAATTGGAGTTAGTGCATACAATTATTAGAGAAAGACTAATATAGTTTTACAAAAAATATGAATATCTAATTACTTTTAAGTGCAGACCCAATATCAGTCAGATAGAATAGTTTCTTACTCGAAAGGCTAATAGACTAACATGTAAATATTACCAAGAGAGAGCCTAACCACTCAACATATGTGGAAGGTCGATATTAGTATTAGGGAAAAAAAAAAGTAAAATGGAGAAGAGAGAGAGAAGACAATGGTGGAACTTGAAAGTAGATAACTCGGTATTTTTTTATGGATAAGATGATAAAGGAAGATGGAACATAGAAGATTATTCTAATGTTATGAGGTACAATATGGCAAATTGTACCAAAAAAGTAGCAAAAAATATTCTAGGAATATCAAAAGGTAATGATTGGACCTCGAAAGAAAGTTGATCAATAAGGAAGCTCAAAAGGTTATTAAGAAAAAGAGAATTGCCTATAAAGATTGACAAATGTGTAAAAATAAGAAAAACTTTGCATTATAAACTATAAAGTAGCAAAAAAAACTAAGAAAGGAGTTAGCGAAAGCTAAATCTAACGACATATGACTATTTATATAGGAAGTTAGAAACTAAAGAGGAAAAACATATTTATAGGCAAGATAAGAGTAGGAATAGAAGATATAGAGACTTAGCTAATATTAAGAGTATCAAGAGGGAGGACCAAAAGGTATTAGTAAGAAAAAATAATTTTAAGGAAAGGTAGAGGAATTACTATTACAATCTATTTAACGAACGAAATCTAGAAAAGCTTATTTTAGATTCAAATTTAGCTCATGATAAGTCATTATTATCGTAAAATCAAAATTTCTGAAGTTAAGGATGCATTAAAGAAAATGAAAAAAAAATGGAAAGCAGTAGGGCCTAATGATATTCCTATTGAGTTTTGAAAATATTTAGGAAAGAAATGATTGATGTAGCTTACTGATTTATTCAACAAAATCCTAAGAATTAAGAAGATATCGGATGAATGAAGTAGTAGTCTTATAGTACCAATATACAAGAATGTTTATTTTATTTTGTTATTTATCATATGAGGGTATAATAGTAATTGTAGGTGTATTGCATATCAATATAAATAGACATGAGATGCAACCTAGAATTTCATGCCCTTGCAATCTCATTTCTCATATTCTCTCTTCTCCTATTTTTCTCCTTCTCTCCTCTCCATCTCCAAACTTTACTTGGTATCAGAGCATATTTTGAAAGTACTGTACATCACATCCACGACAATTTTCGACTGTTTTTCGTCTACTTTTCATGATTCGCCGTTTGTCGTCCGTTGTTCGTGGTTAGTTTATGAGATCTAGGGTTTCTACAGATCTCCGTTGGTTGTTCGTCGTTGGTTGAGGTTCGTTGTGAGATATATGGTTTCAAAGATCAAGTCTTTCTGTTGCATCTGCAATTATGGTGGGGACCAAATCTTCTGGCGAGGTTAATAGTAGTGGTGGTAGCGGAGGTGGTTCTCCTTTTACTATTATTCATAATGATGAATTGAAAAAGTCAATTAAAGCGGTGAAATTCAATGGTGCGAACTACCTTGCCTGGTCCAAGTCTATCAAAGTGATGTTAAGGGCGAAGAAGTTAAAGTTTTTGACGGAAGAACCCCCGTATGAAACTTCCGCTGAGTATGAAGAATGGATGAGTGCAGATGAATACATTATGTCGTGGTTCTGGCATAGTATGGAGTCGCATATCGCTGCTAATGTTTAGTGGTGTGAATCAAGCAAACAGATTTGGACATCTCTGGAAGAATCATATTCGTAGAAGTGAAACGTTGTCCGTATCTATGAGTTGTACGAGTTATTGTTTAATACAAAGCAAAATATGAAACCTGTGAATGAATATCTGACTTCAAAGAAGGCTTTGTGGGAGGAATTACTTCAATATTATCTTGGTACTATTGATTTGAAGGAAGCTCAGGGACAGAAGGAAGAGTTTCATGTTTCACTTATCCTAGCCAGCTTGTATCCTGCGCTCGAACCTTATAAATAAAGCTCAAATTCTTGCGGGAGAGCAGTTATCTACGGTGGCAGATACTTTCTCCCGCCTCAATCGTTCTTTCTGGGACAGAGTTCAGTGGTGCTGAGTACCGACTCTTTTGCCCTAGTTTCTAGTGTTGCTGATCGTGGTGGTGGACGTGGTAGTGGACGTGGCTGTAGAGATGGTGGTCATAGTTTTGGTCGAGGAGGAGGCCTTGGTGGTAGAGACAATGGTCGTGGTGGTAGCCGTGGTGGTGGCAGCGGTGCCCGTGGTCAACCACGGAAGTGTAACTATTGTGGAATGCTCGGTCATGTCGAAGACTATTGTTGGGACAGTGGGGCAAACCAGAATATGCACATCAAGTACATGATGAAAATATGCAATCTCATGTCACCACTTCTGCTCCCAGAGATGATACTTCGGGTTTCAATCAGACTTCAACGTCCGATACCTCATCTCCATTTGAACAAATCCTCCAGAAGTTGAACGGGTTTGCTAGTACCATCTCCCAATATACTGCAACCATGGCACATATAGATAATCCTGCTTTTGTGGCAACCCAGTCATCATCCACCTCTTGGGCCATGGACTCAGGAGCAAACTCTCACATGTCTGGTATAACCTCTTTCATAATCGTAGTCCCATGAAACATAATATTATCTTAGCTGATGGGTCTACTCGTCATGTGCTTGAAAAATGTGTCATTCACCCTACTCAATCACTATCATTATTTGATTCATTATATGTGCCTAATTTTCCATTTAATTTGTTATCTGTGAGCCAGTTAACCAAATCTCTTCAATGTTCTGTGACATTTTCTCCCAATTTGTGTGTTTTTCAGGACCTCGAACGAATAAGATGATTGCTTCGAGACATAAAAAAGATGGACTGTACTACTTGGATCTACCTGGAAAGGCTTTCACTTCTGTTTCTACTTCTCCGTTGCAGTGGTATTATCATTTGGGACATCCGTCTTTGGCTAATTTGCGTCAAGTTGTTCCTATTTTGAGTCATATTTCTAGTCTTGAATGTGAGGCTTGTCAGTTAGGCAAGCATCACCGTAGTTCCTTCCCTCGTCGTAGTGAGAGTCGTCAATTAGACTTTTGCTCTTATTCATTCTGATAGAGTCAAAAGTTCGAAAGGATTTCAGTATTTTATTATTTTTATTGATGATTATTCCAGAATAACTTGGTGTTATTTAATGAAAGAAATATCTGAGTTTCCAAATGTGTTATCTGCCTTTTATAATGAAATCTATGTTTAGTCTAATAAACGTATCAAAATTATGCGTTATGATAATGCTTTGGAGTATACTCAATCTTCTGTGAACAGTTTTTGTGTTGATCGTGGTATGATTCATCAAACAAGTTGTGTCCACACCTCTAAACAAAATGGTATAGCCCAACGCAAACATCGACACATTTTAGATGTGGCTCGAACTCTCATGTTTAATATGCATGTCCCTACAGTATTGAGCAGATGTCGTTCTTACTGCATGTTATCTAATTAATCGCATTCCATCATCTGTATTAAATAACAAAGTTCCAATTTCCATATTACATACAGATGTCGCACCTTTTTTCTTACCTCCTCGAGTGTTTGGGTGTGTCGCTTTTATTCATAACTTGGAACCTAATCGAGATAAGTTGGCTCCTAGATCTCTGAAGTGTCTTTTTGGTTATCCTTGTACTCAAAAAGGTTATCGTTGTTACAAACCACAGTCATGCAAGTATTATATCAGTGCGGATGTTACATTCTTTGAGTCTACCCCTTTCTTTCCTTCAGGAGACTGTTGTATTCCTTTTACAACAGATTTGATATCTTCTATACCACTTCCGGTCATTCCGGAATCAATTTCTGTCTCCATTCCCCCTTTACAGGTTTATCAAAGATCCAAGGACAGGCCATTGGTTCTGCTGAATTCCGTCCTAAACCAATGCTTCCGTGGCTGAGGTTTCTGCTCCCATCACCACAGATCCAGATGATCTTCCTATTGCTCTCAGAAAAAGAAAACGCCTTTATACCACAAAGAATAAGCATCACATTTCTAATTATGTTTCATTATACCGTGCTTCATCATCTTTTCATGCATTTGTTGTTTTATTGTCTTCTATTTCCATTCCCAAAACTTACAAGCATGCTATGTCATCTTCTGGTTGAAAAAGTGCAATAGATGAGGAGATATATGCTTTACATCAAAATCAGACTTGGGAGCTTACATCACTTCCTGTTGGGAAGCAGATAGTGAGTTGTAGATGGGTGTACACTGTTAAGTATCATCCTGATGGATCTGTTGAGCGCCTCAAGGCACGGTTGGTTGCCAAAGGGTATACTCAGACATATGGTGTGGATTATAAGGAGACTCTCCGGTGGCTAGGCTGAATTCAGTTCGAATTCTTATTTCTGTGGCGGTTAGGCCTATATATCAGCTGGACATAAAGAATGCTTTCTTGCATGGTAGCTTACAGGAGGAGGTTTATATAGATCAACCACCGGGATATGTTGTAGCAGGAAATAAAAAACTCGTATGTCGATTGAAGAAAGCATTATATGGACTGAAACAGTCACCTCGTACTTTGTTTGACAAGTTCAGTTCAGTTCTCATTCAGTATGACTTTCGGCACACCACATCAGATTGTTCAGTATTTTGACATTCCTCGGTAGGTATTATTGTGTTTATTGTTAAAGTTGATAATATCATCATATCTGTGGGAGTGATCATGCTGGGATTGTGGACTTGAAGGCCTACCTTAGTCTTAGTTTCATACTAAGAATTTGGGTCTTCTTCGATATTTCTTGAAATTGAAGTTGCTCGATCTAAGAAGGGTGTGTATCTGTCACAACACAAGTATGTTCTAGACTTGCTCTCCGAGAATGGGATGTTGAAGTGTCGGCCAGATGAGACTCCTATGGATTATCATGACAAGCTTGATGTTGACAAGAGAGAGTTGTTAGATATTATAGACGTTTGGTTGGCAAACCTATATATCTTACTGTTACTCGACCAGACATCACATATGCAGTTGTAGTAGTTAGTTTATGCATGCCCCTCGACAACCACATTGGGAGACTATCTCTGGCATTCTTCGATACTTGGAGGGGGCACCTGGAAAGGGTTTGTTGTACAAACTTTCTCAGTTGCTTACGGTGACGGAATTCAGTGATGCTGATTGGACAGGCAGTCACAGTGATAGGAGGTCTACTTCTGGCTATTATACGTTTGTGGATAACAATCTTGTCACATGACGTAGTAAGAAGCAGAATGTTGTGGCTCGTTCTAGTGCAAAGGCCGAGTATCGTGCGATGGTTCATACAGCTTCTAAGATAATGTGGGTACAGTCTCTTCTTCATGAAATGGGAATTATGAATCATATTCCGATAGAGATGTATTGTGATAATCAGTCAGCAATATTTATCGCAAGTAATTCGGTGTTTCATGAGCACACGAAACATATCGAGGTGGAATATCATTTTGTTCATGATTTGTTGCAGAAGCAACAGATTGTCACTCCTTATGTTCGGTCAAAGGATCAATTATGTGATATCATCACCAAACCACTTGTTCGTGGTCCATTTTCTGATTTATGTAGCAAGCTGGACATGTCTGATCTATATGCTCCTGCTTGAGGGAGGATGTTAAAGTTATTTTATTTTGTTATTTATCATATGAGGGTATAATAGTAATAGTTGGTGTATTACATATCAATATAAATAAACATGAGATGTAACCTAGGATTTTATGCCATTGCAATCTCCTTTCTCATATTCTCTCTTCTCCTACTTTTCTCCTTCTCTCCTCTCCATCTCCAAACTTCATTAAGAACAAATGAGATACACAAAGTTGTAATAATTATCGAAGAATTACGCTTATTAGCCGTACCATGAAACTATGGAAAAGAGTCATTGAGCAAACATTAAAAAAATACTAGAATTTCAAAGAATCGATTTGGTTTTATGCTGAAGAGATCTACTATAGATGTTTAGAAGATTAATGGAAAGATTTAGAGAAAAAGAGAGAGATGATCTATATTGACTTAAACAAACTTATGAGTTCATATAAAGATAGTGTGACGGAGTATGAAGAACAAACAAGTTCTTAGTAATTATATTAAGACTATTAAGGATATGTATGATAGAGTTGCGATGACTGTGCAAACTATTAGAGGAGATAGTAATCTATTCCCTATTACTGTTGGCTTGCATCAAAGATCAATATTGAGTCATTACCTTTTTATAATAGTAATCAATGGAATTATTAGGCATATCCAAGAGAAGGTTCCATGGTAAATGATATTTGCCAATAATATTGTGTTGATTGATGAGAGCAAAGAAGGGTTATATTATAAAATATAAGTATGAAGAGAGGCTTTGAAATCTAAGAAATTTAGGATTAGTAGAAAGAAAATATATTATATGAAATATAATTTTAACGTGAGTCAAGAGAAATGAGGGGAAGCCCATGTAGACGAACAAGAGATACCTAAAACCAATAAATTTTGGTACTTTGGACTAATCATTCATTATGATGGAGAGATTGAGAAGAATTTACGCATAGAGTTAAAATAGGATGGCTGAAATAGAGTAGTACTTTAAGAGTACTATATGACTGCAAGATTCTCCTGAAATTGAACAGAAAATTTGACAATAGTGCTACAAGGCCAACCATGCTTTATGGATAAGAGTATTGGGAAATTACGAAAAACATGATCAGAAAGTTTGTATAGTTGAAAAGTAGGACGGTTATTGATGTTTTCAACAAGTCCTCTCTCTCATCTTTTATCTTTTGACATATTTTTGCTCTCTTATGTAGCGCATTTTCCTTTATGGGGTCCTTTGGCCAATAGTATTTTTTCGATCATTTTTATACCTTAGAACTCAAATTATAAGGTATTTGAGTATTGATTTATGGCTAGAAATACCAATATTGGCATTATTAAGTTGTTTCTTGATTGAACACTTCAGCCGCAATTATGTCAAGTTACTAATACTCCTACCAATTATTTTTCCTTGAACACTTAATTTCATTTGATGTTGAAGTCTCAAACTAGCGTATTTAGTATGCACAACAAGATTCTTGTAGGATTAGAACCCCAAACCACAACACAAAGTCTAATAATAAACCGCAAGCTTGCACCAACTTACCCCTAATTTTAGTTGTAAAGTCGTATCACTGCCTTAAGACCACCGTCTATGCCTATTGGTCCTCGCCTCTCTCCAACTTAACAAGCTTGGGAAGCATGGGAACTCAAAAAATTGGCATTGCATTCGTGTTTGTGTCATATCATAAACATATCGGACACTCAAAAACACACTAGGACACCAAAAGGTAATTTATCAAGGCACTACAAAAGTTGATCGAAATTGCCAAGCTTTTTTTTTCCAGGATTTATGTTGTACTGTCAAAATTTTTGACAGTATAACTGGTAGGACTGTCAAAAATTTGGACAGTCCAGTATTACCATCAATTTTTTTGACATTCCTACCAGTATATTGGAATGTCAAAATTTGACACTCTATTATGTAGTGGGCAGTCCGTTAGTAAATTTTTGTTTAGGTGCCATCAATCCATGTCCACAATGTGTGGCATTCTATTAGTGTCCGTACAATACGGGTACTCGTTAGCATTTTAGCAAACAACAACAAGAAGATAATTCCTTCCACATCGGAGAGAGAGAGAGAGAGAGAGAGAGAGAGAGAGGGTGTGTATGATTGATTACTGCGTGGTTGTCGTGCTGGTGATGGTGATTGCCAGTGCGAGGAAGCGAGTCGAGATCCAGCATCCGCATGGACATCTTAGCGATCTCGCAGATGGCATCGCCCCTGACAGTCTCGTCGTCGCTAGCCAGCTCCTCGTAGGCCGCCTCGAACGCCTCCCGCCAGAACCTCGGCAGCCGGATCGGCCTCCCATGGCTGTACACCTCCCACATCTGCCTCACCACCTTCTCCCTCTCCTCCGCCTCCTACAAAAAAAAACAACAATGTCATCAAAAATACCACCGAAACCCTAACAAAAACAAAAACAGCAGCAGCAATTTCACGGAGGAGACGGACCAGCACGTCGACGTCTTCGTGGACCGGGGAGTCGAGGAAGCGGTCGGAGAGGGAGTTGAGATCCTCCGCGGACCAATTGAGCGTGACGGTGCCGGTGAGCATGGACCAGAAGGCGAGGAGGAGGATCGCCGCCAGGGCCCAGAACTTGTAGCGGCCCCGCCCGAAGAGGGAGACGGCGGGCGAGGGCTTGGAGGTCGGCAGAAGAAGATCCCCTTCCTTCATCTCATCACTGAGGGGGCAGGGCAGGGCAGGCAGGGGACTTGGATCTTCCTTTGGATTTTGGATTTGGTTAGTATTTATTTATTTATGAGTTGTGTCGGTGGAGGAAGGGACTGGTTTTTATTTCTAACTATAATAGTTAGTGCAGTTACCACTCATTAGGGGCATTTTGATATTATTCCTGTATTAGAAGAAGGATATTAATATTATCTTCATCTTATTGCAAAAGTCGAAAAAAATTTCTAAAATTATCGTTAATGAGTTTTAAACGTGTCGCGTTAAAAACAAAAGTGATATTTTGACGGGGGTATTCTCAACTTTTGAAACAATAGAGGATAATATCAATATATTTCATCTAACAGGAAAATAATATCAAAAACTTCACTCATTAATGATGATGGCCCTTTGTCGTCTTATTCAAGCCAACGACGATCAAGTGAATTGAAGGAATACTATATGTCCTGCTCGACTAGTAAAAAAGAAAATTCTTTTTCTATATAATTTTTTGGCTAAATTTTAACTTGATATACTTATCCATATTTTTTTAACTCCATATTCTAAATTTTTTAATTATCAACTTGATACAATCAACTATCTAATATTTTTAACCTTTGTCACTACCACATTTCCAGGGCAGGATATTTTTTTATTTTTAATTTGGTAAATTGTGTATTGATCATAAATATTTGTATTAATATTTAATTAAATGCATGTATTTATTTTTATTGGTTTTTTAGGGTTTTGGCTAGTCTGGACCAATGTCAGACCCTAGTAGACCCTTGTCAGACCCAACCAACACCCTTGTCAGACTTATTTATTGGTTTAGAGTAATTATTTATATTCTAATTAGTTAGTTGGAGTGATTAGGGTTTAGTTAGAATGCATTTGGAACCCCAAACCCAAACCCTAATTAGCATGACTTAAGTTGAGGGATATTTTAGACTTTGTAACTCTAACCCTAACCCTATTTCTACATGCCCCCCCCCCCTCCCCCCCTTCATTTCCATTCCTTCTTCTTCATTTTCTTCTCTCCATTCTCTTTCTTCTCTTCCTCCATTTACTTCTCCCCCATTTTCAAGTAAGTTTCTTCACTTTCCCTCTCTTCCTTCACTTACTTCCCTCTTTAATACAAACCCTAACCCTTCATTTTTCTCTAACCCAGTTGTGTAGGAGTTACTTTGGGAGTAGAGCTTGGATTTGGGAGCTTGGGAGCCAGTTTGGAGCTTTTAGGGCTTTTTGGAGACTTTGGCCTTGGGATTCCAACTCCCAAGAGGTAAACCCTAACTTTCCTCTTAGTGATTACTCTAATATAGTATAATTAGTAGTTTAGAACCTTCCTAGACCTTAGGGCTACCCATGGGAGGAAGTTAGAACTTGTTTGGATAGATTTGGAGAGTTTGACATAGGATTTTATGTCAATTTTGGGTAAAATCCGAGATTGGCTAATTTTGGATGTTGCCCTAGGTTAGACGGACATAGATAGACGTGCTTGGGTGTCTTGAGGGTAGGTACGTGTCTTCGTTCGGACACGTGAGGTCATATCGCGGAGTTTTGAGCGTTTCGGGCGATTTGGGAGTCTTTCCTTCGACATGGGTTCCACATGCATGTACAATTTTGCCATGGACCTAGAATCAGAGAGTTAGAATTTTTGTGAGGTTCTAGACATCGATTAGAACTCGTGGGTAAATTTTGGATCGATTCCGATTAGGTTTGGTGTGCGTTTCACGAGGTATCGCGAGCCGCACTCCAAGTGTTCGTCGAAATGACCAAATGGTCATTTCGACTTGGTTTCTAGGTTTCGGACTTGTGCGCGGGTTGGTTTAGCCTTGGGGAGTGTGTATTAGAGTTTTTGAGTTATATTATATATATATATATATATATATATATATATATATGGGTGAGTGTGTGTGTATATGTGTATTTGTGTGTGTGGCTGTGTATATATGTATGTGTGAGATATATATATATATATATATATATATATATATATATATATATATATATATATATATATATATATATATATATGTGTGTGTGTGTGTGTGTGTGTGTGTGTGTGTGTGTGTGAGAGTGTGTGTTTGAGTGTGTGTTTGTGTGAGAGTGTGTTTGAGTGTGTAGGGGTGTGTGTGTGAGTGTGAGTGTATATATATATGTGTGTGTGTGTGTGTGTGTGTGTGTGTAGTGTGTGAGTGTCGAGGTGAGTGAGTGATTTGAGAGAGATCGGGAGAGAGTGATATAAATATATATATAGAGAGAGAGAGATGAGAGGGAGAGGGAGCCATCAGCAGCAGCCAACAGTAGCAGCAACAGCAGCAGCCTAGCAGTAGTAGCAGCAGCAGCAGCAATTGGAGCAGCAACGGCAATTGGCAGCAGAAGCATGTAGGAGCAGTAGCAGCAGCAGGTAGTAGCAGCAATAGCTCCCCCCCCCCCCTTTATATATATATATATATATATATATATATATATATATATATATATATATATATATAGCTAGATACATTGTATATATATATATATGTATAGCTAGATACATTGTATATATATATATATATATATATATATATATACAATGTATCTAGCTATATATATATATATATATATATATATATAATATATATATATATATATATATATATATATATATACTTATATATGTAGATATATGTATACTAGTATAGATAAGTATATATATATAGGTTAGTTAGTGAGATAAGACGGGTAAGGTAAGGTATCTCAATACCTTGAGATATCAAGGTATTGAGGTAAAGGGGTATCGGAGATAAGGTATTGAGGTATAGCCTAAATAATATGTTATATATATATATATATATATATATATATATATATATATATATATATATATATAGTTAGCTAGTTAGTTAGTTAGAGTAGAGAGGGGTAAGGCGAGGTATCGCTATACCATGAGATACTCGAGGTATTGGGTATCGGGACGAGGTATTGGGCTTATGCCTAGGTATGGAGTTAGAGTTGCTTTTATATATATATATATATATATATATATATATATATATATATATATATATATATATATATACGTGCTAGAATATATATTAGAGGGTATAGGTGGGGTATATAGCGTAGGTTGAGATATCGGATATCGATGGTATACCGGTATCTCAAAGAGGCGAGTTTGTGGGTTTACTAGCTTAATGAGCTAGTTTTGACCTAGAATTTTAAAGGCACCCTAGTTTGACCTAGAGTTGACCGTAGTTGACCGTAGTTGACCCGGTTGACCACCAAAGTCAACCTTTGACCTAGTTTCGGCCTAAAGTTGACATTTTGGACCCTAGGTTGACTTTTTGACCCAGATTTTATCGGTTTGACCCGTTTGATCTAGAACAACCCTAGAAGCTTGTTTTTAGTTATTTTATATCTGTTTAACTCTTTAGAATCTCGTTTAACCTTGCTTTTCATAATAGGTCCTTGTGACGCCAATTCGGACCTCGATTCTCACTAGTTGCTCAGGACGTCAAGCGAGTACATTCTTTGATAGTTTTCAGTATCTGATAATTATTATGATTCAGCTTCTAGTATAGTATTATCTGATTTTCTGGCATGATACTGACTACTATTTCTGGATTCATTTACTTGCGACACGTATATTTTATGTTTCTGGCCTCTATTTCTGGAATCACCTACTGGCATCACATCAGGACTCACTACAGGCATCACTTATGTTTCTGGCTGGACTCATATTTATTTTACGTATCGGGTCTTGGATTCACTTGTACTAGTCGGAACGGCGAAATACTCGAGTAGACATGTAAACATTCCCAAATTTGGAATCACTTCCTCTGGTCTAATATGGAATGATAGCAGTCGCACACCCAGTGTGCGGTGAGCCGTACTTACCCCTAGCCGTTTACATGTCGAAACAGCTATTTCAGAGACAATAGTTCATTCTTTCTAGTCTGGTCTCACTTGCACTTCTTGACTGGTCTCACTTCTACTTTATGGACTGGACTCATAATATTTACTCTTGTTGGACTCACTTCACGTTATTGTGCACACACTTGCTCTTAGTTTAGATTTCTTGTATCCTGTAGTCATTATTATCTTGCTTCTGATTTTCATGCATCTTTACCTTTATGCACCAGCTGACAGATATATATATATATATATATATATATATATATATATATTTTTTTTTTCTTATTCATACTTTATTTTCTTCACCTTGTGCTACTTGCTATAACTGCTTTATAGTTTTTATCATTTAACTGGAACTGCTGTCAGAGGTGTACTTGCTCCAATCCTGACTGAATATATTTTTCAGAGGATCCGAAAGATTGGTGTCCGACGTTTTATGGACCTCAGCCTTTCGATGGTGCATACAGGGACCCCCTAGTTCAGGAGTGATTTTTGGGTTGGTAGCCGGGATTACTAGGACCTCAGTTGTATTTATTAGCTTTTAGTACCGAATTTGTCCCCGGCTTTTGGTTTGAGACTTTGTATTGTATTTGATTCAGATATTGTTATTATTTTTGTTATTGTCTTTAGTAGTAGTTGTTGTTTAGACTTTATAGTTGTTAGACTTCCTTGTTATCTTATCGTGCTTAGATCGTGATTGAGTATTTGTATTATCTTTATCATATTGTTCCTCCGTTTGGAGTTAAGATCTTGGCAGGTACTTATATTGTTGTGTGAGATTATTAGCTAGATAGTAGACCTAGACAACGTTCTACCGCCGATGCTGCGACGTAGGCTGGACGTACCCATGACTCATGTCCGATTTTTCGGGTGCGGGTCGTGACACATTTTTGGTGGCGGCCCACGCAGGTCTCGAGCTTCGCAATTAGTGCGATATCGTGGTAGTACAACGATTTAGTTGTACTGCTGCGAGCCTGCTCTAGGATATAGGATCTAGGATGAGAGTGTACTCAATCACGACTAGGAACAATTCCAATCTAATATTTGCTATTTCTAATTATTCTGAAATCGCTTTCTTTTAAAATATTACTGTCCTTCTTTGATGATATCGTATCTTGCGCCGTATTGACTTCTTTTGATCTGTGTTCAGGATGCCTCCGAAGACACGATCCCATTGTACCATTCTAGCAGCTGCCACCGAGACGTCTGCTACCTCTCGTCCTGCTTGACATTGGCAGCTGCTACCGCTCCACTCACCACTCCTGCGGTTGATGGAGCATCTGCTTCTCTCGGGGATCCTCCTCCACCTGTCGATCCGAGGACTATCCCAGTCGTTCCGGTGGTACCTCCTCCACCACCTCCTGTACCAGTAGATGCCGCACAGTTGTTTGCGTTCTTTAGGGAGATGAGGGACTACGTGATACTAGGTTATGAGGCATACTACCAAACTTACAAAGATTTAACTAATAGTGTTATTGAATACTAGAGTGTATATACCTAGTACAAGTCATCTTCCTAACCCCTAACAAGCACGAAGGAAAGATAAGATTGACGTTGAGAAAGGATCAAGCAAGATGCAATGCAAGCAATAATAAGAATACGGAACAAAATCAAGGGAGGTGATTAAATAAGTGGATGAGATCATATACACTAATCCTATGCGCAGGCTTGCTTGGTACAGTAATGTAATCGAGACAATATGCTCTCGACCTATATGGGCCACCACAAAAATATGTCATGCCCCAGTCCCAAAATACATAGGACTAGGAACACGTAAGCATACCAGCCGTATGTATATGACAACTCCAATATATGGATACCATAATACACACGTACGCTGTAATATGAATAATAACTCACATGTGGTATATATTTTGTCACAAGTCACAGAAATACTAATCTCATCCACACAATAAGTCATAGAAAAGAAATAACTAGACTAGAATAATGAGTCTGAATAATCCAATAATAGTCGGGTGGAGACAAATCCACTACTAATGACTATATCAATACTAAAATAAGAAAGGAGTATAAAATATCCAATATAAAATAAGATGATGATATAAGAGTATCAGCTAAGAGGATCCATCACTAGAGGTAATCAATGATGCTCAAAAGGTAAGACCTCATCGGAAGAGATAAGTAGTAAGTCCTGATCCGTGCTCCTGCGAATAGTCAAGATCGTCTATACCTAGAAAGGGACCAGGTCCTCAGAGGGACATAACAAGATACATAGAAGCATGCCAATTTGAATACAGTAAACATGTATAATAGGTAGAAAATATATAAGTACGCTGTACAAGACAATATATATAAATGCATAATGAGGACAACTTTTTGACGTATGGGCATGGGTAGGCTACTCGATATAAATCTCACAACTCACACACACGGCAGGGACATCAGAAATCGACATACCTCGGGGGTAGCGATCAGTGCGACACACTACCGTAGTGCATGCTATATATTACGGTTTACCAGAGTGGTTATAGCCCATACGCCTACTGATTGTCCTCCCCTCCCATGATACTATATGTCAAGTGTGTGTCAACATATATAATATATAGTAATGATTGAAAGAAAATACACATGCAATACATATATGGAAATATAATAAACATACAAAGTATTGTAAGCAATTTGGCAAGGTATCTTGCCTGGCAAGAGAACTGAAAAGTGTAACGTCCAGGAGTCAAGCACACATGATCAGAAACTACGGCCTCAGAATGAACGTCCCCGGATGCTGAAATAAACATCACCAACGTTCCCAAAATAAGCGAGATAACTAGAAAACACTACCCTTTCGTCCAATTTGGACACAGGGGCAAAACGGTAATTTTAGGTCAAAGCGGGGTCCGTCCACATGTGGCCCACTTTGCATAAAAATGCATGCTAGGGGTAAAGATCTCTAAATAGAATAAATTATAGGTCAAAACAATTCTAAACGTCAATACGAACTCAACGGTACGTCCAATTTTGAATTCCGGTGAGCCGAACACAAATTCGCCTAAAAAGTCAATCGTGGGGCCCGCAAATAGGCGACTTAGTCAACTATCTCAAAATTGCATGAAACTTGGGTCACAGGACCAGCGTGATACCACAAATCCAAAGGCGTAAGTTTTGTCGCGTTCTGACTAGCGTACTCTAAATAGTGCGGTATTTTGCAAAAGTCGTGATACGGGGCCTTTTTACGGATACGGGGTGATTCTAACGTGCACACACATCCAAATCAGTTTTTGCGAAAGCTCACACGTCATGACATACCATGCGCATCTTTTGGTACAATTGGTACGCGACAGGGCAGTCCTGTTTGGCGGAACGCGCTCCGTATCACAAGTTTTAACATTTTAAAAATAGTTTTTTCATGAGTTTTTAACCTAGTTTATTTCTGATTCTAACACATAATAAAATAAAGTAATTGACAGGGAATGATCTTGATCATATGGACTTTACACAGGAAAAAGAATATCTAAGTTTGGATCTCTGTGGTGGGAGATATGAGTCCTTGAACATGGGTCATCGCAACAGATTTCTTCAGCGTAAAAGTTGTGGTTTTTCTTAAAGTTGGCGTCGATTTTTACCTAGGGTTTAGCGCTGGACGATTGAAACTAATACACAAAGTTGGAAGAGGGATAGGTCATGAACATACCGGTGAAGACGGGGTCAAATTTGGTCACGAGATGGAGAGGGAATCCGGACGCGAACAAGGGTAGGTTGCTGTAATTTTTGCGGTCGTGGTGCTCGCACGGGGGCGCGACGGCGGCGGTTGTGCGGTCTCCGACGGCGGCGCTGGGGGCTCCGGTGGTCGGCGACGGCTCAGGGTCGGGGTGATGGGTAAGGGTTTAATTCATAACATTTATATAGAGATCGAGGGAGAGGGGATTGGGTGATCCGCGGGTGTGGGAAGTCGGCTCTAGGCCGCGCGGGTCACAGCTGCGAGGGGAGGGGGGGGAATTTAGTGTTAGTTTTTTTTTCTCTTCTATTTTTCTTTTCTTCTTTATTCTATTTCTTTTTCTTTTATTATTTTTTTCCCATTCTCTATTAATAATATATATATATATATATATATATATATATATATATATATATATATATATATATATAAAATTTCTAGAAAATATATTTGTGCATAAAAAATAATCTTTTACCCGTCCACAAGGTCTTCTACATAAAATAAAATAAGGTAAAATAATAGTCTGCTTAATAATTATCTAGCTAAATAATTACCTAATAATTAAATCTAATAAATTCTTTTTCTTCTAATTAACTAATAAATACTATAACTAGATTAAATAATTAATTAAATAATTAATACGGTTTTTAAAATTAGGAGTTTTACAGCAATTGGAGCAGCAACAGCAGTAATTGGCAGCAACAACAGCAGCATGTAGGAGCAGTAGCAGCAATAGCTCCCCCCTTATATATATATATATATATATATATATATATATATATATATATATATATATATATATATATATATATATATATATATATATACATTGTATATATATAGATATACTTATATATGTAGATATATGTATACTAGTATGGATAAGTATATATACATATGTTAGTTAGTGAGATAAGACGGGTAAGGTAAGGTATCTTAATACCTTGAGATATCAAGGTATTGAGGTAAAGGGGTATCGGAGATAAGGTATTTAGGTATAGCCTAAATACTAGATTATATATATATATATATATATATATATATATATATATATATATATATATATATATATATATATATATATATATATATAGTACTATATATAAGTATATATATAGATAGTTATCTAGTTAGTTAGAGTAGAGAGGGGTAAGACGAGGTATCGCAATACCTTGAGATACTAAAGGTATTGGGCATCGGGGCGAGGTATTGGGCTTATGTGTCACGACCCGATTCCGTGGAATCGTTGAGACGTCCCCCAAATCGTGACCGCGGTGCGGGCCTGGGGTTGCGCCAGCACAAGGCTTTAATGATTTGCATAACGAGCACATATTCAGAGTACGCAGATAAATTGAAACAAAGATTTGAAACATGGAAAAGTTCTCTTTATTGATAATGAACATCTATTATAAACTCTTGAACGAGTCAGCTAATATGCCGCATGGGCTTACAAAAGTGTTGACTCAAAATGAGATAGAAGTCCTGTACATTACATCCCTTTACTAAACTTCAAAATGATATAGACCTCCGGACTGGAGGACAGCTTTGCCACGAAGCTGCATTGTATATAAAGTTGCAAGCTTCTTCCTTTAAAATGCTTCAAGGGGACGCGATCAGGTTGCGCCTACAGCTGGACTGGATCGGGAAGATGACTTCGGCTCCTCGCTCGGTTCACCTTAGTGCGGAGAACCTGTTTTAATGAGGGTCAGCATG